>BQNB010029987.1:40132-55290 GCA_026074375.1 Tanacetum coccineum
CGCATATTCGCGTTATCAACAAACGCTTTTAATTAAATTGTTAAGTATTTTATTAAATATTTTTATTTAATAAAACGTGATAATTAAATATAATTTAATTATTTTTGCATTTCTAAATCTTGCGAGGGCATTTCAATCACCTTCTGACTATTTCTGGGTCTCGGTCAAAACTAAAAAGTTGTCAGGAATGTCGTTTTATATCAAATTGCTTTAGAGTCCGATTCGTGAAAATGTGATTTAGTGGATCGTTTTTGATAAATCAGCTTAAAAATAAATTTTATAAACGACAAACATGTAATAATAAATGTAATTTATTATTTAAATGTGTTCCGAAAATTGACAGTTGTTACAGTTTTGGGTTCATATTTTTTTCTCAAAAAATTGAATAAACCGAACCGTATAAACTGAAAATCGATCGTTTGAAAACCCCTATTTGGTATGAAGTAATGGCGATGCTACTGTTGTTTCATTTCTAAACACGCTTTTATCAAAACTTCTTTTTTGTGGTTTTTATATGTTAGGGTGCATTTTTCTGTTGTTCTTAGCCCTTTATTTATCATATTCTACTTTTTTTATTTTGCCCAACAGATGGAGTTCTCTGACCAAAGTCACGGTCATGCAGCACCCAGAAACATCCTACTGGAGCCTTCTTTCGCAGCAGCCGTAAACGTTGTCGGTATAAGAAACTTTTAATAGAAGACTTGAAATGTTTCTTGGAGTTTCAACGAAGAAAAACTTCGTGGCCCAAGCTTCAGTTTAGTTTCATGGGACCCAAGATTTATATCAGAACAACTCAGGTATTAAGTGGTGACAAACCAGGTCTACGATTATTCTTGGAAGGAAAGAAATGCAATCGATTAGCAATACATGTACAACATCTCTCCGATCTACCAGACACCATTACACACACATTATCAAAGTCCAACATAACATGTGGACCATTTCAATTGCGAGCATCTGATGAATACGACTCGAAGACCCAATCCCTTGAACCAGTCAGATGGAAACGATATTCAAACATAGGCTCATTTGTAGTCAAACATGATCCAAACTGGGTAAACCAATCGGCAAGCAGAACCAGTGGACCCGAGCCTAGGTCCGAGCTATGCTACCGAATTGCAGCAACAATGTTCATCAGGTATTCCTCAGGATGTTAAAACATACTGATGTTAGTATGACTAGGATACTTATACTAAAATTTATAAAAAATCTCTGAAAAATGTATAATGATCATACATGTTTTGTTTGATCTGTTTGTACGTTTATTGAAACATTCTTGCAATGTTGAATTTGAAACTCATTTTAGTGAATGAGCACCTATATCTGACCACAAAACACACTGATTGAGAGGGGGTTGCAAACGCCCCGCAGCGGAGCGCGGGCAAACCCCCTCGTTTATTATAAATACTAAACGAAATCATTCATTCAATATTCATTCATTGGGTTCTTGTCTTTCTGGTGTGCGACGAACAAGGAGAAAAGCAGCAAAAGAGCAACTTGCTTGGCTGCTTAATTCGGGTATAGGGCAAACCCTTTTGGGGTTAGCCACGGGATCCAACTAGAAGATCGGGAGCATTATTTCAGCATGATTTGTACATGATTTCTCAACAGTAACAGTTTGATTTCAATTAATTATTTTTAATGATTTATTTGATCTCGGCTTAATTTGTTGATGCTTGATATTTATTATGTTTAACTTTGTTCTTGTCATTTAATTTGTTAATTATTCCTGGGTTATTTATTTTTTATCTCTTTGTCTGACCATTGTTTTATTGGATATCCTTTGAATATCGTGTACCTTTGGGTTTTGGTAGTATTGCGGGTGGTTTAGATCATGTTAATCCTATTATTAGATTACCACTTGAACATGGGATTAGCATGGTACTAGGGAAGGTTGATCATCCCAACTCTAGGTTACCGCCTTTATCACTTAATATACTTAAAAAGCACATGAAATCTTTCAGAGAGGGTTAATAATCTGTATAGGTTATTAGACTAGTTCTTGGGATAGTTGGGATTAATCACTATGACTTGGTTGCCCAACCTTCGTGACTTTCGAGGGATTCGGGATCGCGGGAATTATAGGACAGACTAAAGATATCTATTCAGGTCTGTTGACTTTAGAAACCACTAATAAAACAAGAATTAGACATTGCACTTGAGATCAAGATAATTAAACTCGGGACATTTAATTAGTTAAATGGGTTCATCTTCTTAGTAGTTTCCCACTATACCACTTCCATTGATTGATAAAAATCATTTTAATTCCTCTCATTTATTCTCTTACAATTTAATCTTCTAAACAACTTTGAATACGTGACAACCATTTAAACTCAGATTTAAACCGCCCTTTAGCTCTTGGGACGACCTCGGATTTACCATAACTACACTACTCACGATCGTGTTCTCTGTCCGTTAGTGCGTTTGTAAAGGCGATACGAGTTTTATAAATTTAAAACTTGGTAAAAATATATTTAAAATAAAATATGCATCAAGTTTTTGTCGCCACTGCCGGAGAGCTAATTAGGTTTTAAGTTTGAGTTTTGTATATATATTTTATTTCAGTACAATTACTTTCTTGTAAGAGCACAATCTACTCGTATCTTGTGTTTGATTTTCAGGAATCATGGAAATGGAACCTAATATTGAGAACATGACGCTTAACGAGTACTTAGAGTATGAAGCTGAGAAAGAAAGGCGATTATGGGATAATCTTCGATCCAAAAGTAGTCCAACAAGGTATGAAAGGGCGGATTTCAACTCTTCTCACCGTGACGAGAGTATATCTTTAGATTTTCCGCATTACTATGAGGACACGTTTATCGACAAATATTACGCGTTACCTTCCTTACTTCCTTGTTTCTGACCTTCCCAACCACACAATGAATGTGGTTATGAATCTCCTAATACGAACAATAAAGTAGACATTAATAGCATGACAATAGCAAAATATAATCTTTACATTGCTAGACAAATGAAAATTCCACTAAATTTATAGTTTTACACCCTAATTTTTCGCTCAACCACCAAACACACCAAACACTTCCTTGTAACATTGGCCACTTACATATTAATAATGTGTTAGCAGACCTAGGAGCTAGTATAAGTTTAATGCCATACACGATGTATGAAAAGTTAGGTCTATTTTCTTTTATTGTCCTCCTAAAGGGAATCCAACCAACTGATTGAGCTGAACTTCGATAGATCCATCCAATACCCAAGGGGAATAATCGAAAATGTTCTTATAAAAGTTGATAAATTTGTCCTCCCTATTGATTTTGTTAACTTAGATATGCCCGAGGACTCTAGAATTCTAATAATTTTAAGGAGACCATTTCTGGCAACAGCCCGAGCAATGATAGATGTATTTAATAGAAAGATAACACTTAGGGTAGGGGATGATGAAGTAATCTTCGACGTAGATCAATCAATTAAGAGACCACCCATCGAGGATGATGAGTGATATAGCATAGATGACTTAGATGAAACAATCAATGTAGAAACTCAGGAATTGTTAAGGAATGATCAGTTGGATTCATTTTTGCTTAAGGGTCTGGAAAAATCAATTAATCGAACTGACTTAGGAAGTTGTGATTTTATAGGAGATGAGTCTGGTATCGATTCTGATCTTGGGACACCAATACGGTGTATCGACCCAGTTAATACGTCGTCTAATGAAGTAAAAAGTGAACACCTTTATTCGGCTAGTGCCAATGAGATTGATGAAAAGAAACCTGAGCTAAAAGATTTACCACATCACTTAGAATATGCATATCTTCATGGTGATAAATCCTTTCCTATAATTCTCTCATTTAAAATGTCCGAAAAGGAGAAAATGTTGCTTTTGCAGGTTTTGGAGAAACACAGAGGAGCTATTGCTTGGAAAATGTCAGACATCAAAGGAATAAGTCCATCATTCTGCACACACAAGATCCTAATGAAGGATGACTTCAAACCAGTCATTCAACCCCAAAGGCGTTTAAATCCTAAAGTCCAAGACGTGGTGAAAAATGAGATTGTTAAGTTACTTGATCCTAGATTGATTTATATCATCTCAGATAGTTCATGGGTTAGCCCTATTAATGTTGTCCCAAAGAAAGGAGGAATAACTATAGTTTTGAATGACAACAATGAATTGATTCCTTCTTGCATAGTTACTGGATAGAGAGTGTGCATCGATTATCGAAAACTTAATGATGCAACTCGAATATTACTGTTTATCTGGGAATGAATATTACTGTTTTCTTGATGGTTTTTCAGGATTCTTCCAAATTCCAATAGCACCAGAAGATTAAGAGAAGACAACTTTCACTTGTCCTTATGGAACTTTTGCTTACAGGAGAATGTCGTTTGGGTTATGCAACGCACCTGCAACTTTTCAAAGATGTATGACGGCAATTTTCTACGACATGGTGGAAGACTTTATGGGAGTATTCATGGACGATTTCTCGGTGTTCGGTAACTATTTTAATTGTTGTCTTGCTAATTTGGATAAAATGCTTGCTAGATGTGAAGAAACCAACCTTGTGCTGAATTGGGAAAAATGTCATTTTATGGTAAAAGAAGGCATTGTTTTGGGACACAAAATTTCTGGGGCGGGTATCAAAGTTGATAGAGCTAAGATTGATGTAATAGCTAAATTACCCTACCCAACAAACGTAAAAGGTGTTAGAAGTTTTTTAGGTCATGCAGGGTTTTATCGAAGATTCATAAAAGATTTTTCCATGATCTCTAAACCAATGACCCAACTTTTGATGAAAGACGTAAAGTTTGATTTTTTTGATGATTGAAAAAAGGCATTTAATGTTTTGAAAGAAAAATTAACTACAGCACCTATTATAATATCTCCCGATTGGAATGTCCCCTTTGAATTAATGTGTGATGCTAGCGATTTTGTTGTTGGAGCCGTTTTAGGACAGTGAATAGATGGGAAATTTAAACCCATCTATTATGCTAGAAACATTGAATAATGCCCAAGAACATTACACCACTACTGAAAAAAAAATCTTACAGTTGTTTTCTCTTTTGATAAGTTTCGGCCCTATCTTATATTATCAAAAAATGTAGTCTACACTGACCATTCTGCTTTGAAGTATTTGTTCAGTAAACAAGATGCCAAACCTAGGCTTATAAGGTGGGTTTTACTTCTTCAAGGGGTTGATATCGAAATTAAAGACAAAAAGGGGGCAGAAAACTTAGCTGCAGATCACTTATCAAGGCTTGAGAACCCAGATTTGGAGGTATTCACAGAAGAAGAGATCGCCGACGAATTTCTTGATGAACATCTTATGATGTTGAAAGCCAAGCCGAATGACGATAAGCCATGGTATGCTGATTATGTTAATTATATTGTTAGAAAGATTGTGCCTCCAAAATGGATACCGGAAAAAAGAAAAAGGCTTTTCTCTCAAGTAAAGAACTATTTTTGGGATGAGTCGTACGCATTCAGGTTATGTCCAGACAATATAATGAGGCGATGCATTGCTGGAAGCGAAATCCTTGGAATCTTGGCACACTGCCATTCTGGACCGACTAGAGGACATCATAGTGCCTCGATTACTAGAAGAAAGGTCTACGAATCAGGATTTTTTTGGCCTAGTATCTTTAAAGATGCTATAGATTACGTAATGAGATGTGACGCATGTCAAAGATCAGGAAACATATCATCAAGAAGCGAGATGCCTCAAAACAATATTCAGGTATGTGACGTGTTTGACATATGGGGGCTAGACTTTATGGGTCCCTTTCCTAACTCAAGGGGAAACAAATATATATTAGTGGCAGTCGATTATGTATCAAAATGGGTCAAAGCTCAAGCACTTCCTACGAATGATGCTCGTGTTGTGATTAAATTTTTAAGGGGGTTGTTTGCCAGATTTGGAGTTCCTAAAGCTTTAATTAGTGATCGGAGAACACATTTTTATAACTTCCAATTAGAAAAAGCCTTGCGAAAATATGAAGTGACTCATAAATTATCAATAGCATACCACTCTCAAACCAATGGACAAACTAAAGTGACCAATAAAGCCATTAAATGTATTTTGGAAATGTTAGTCGGATATAACCCCAAGGATTGGTCTGAAAAGCTCAACGATGCATTGTGGGCATTTAGAACTGCCTACAAAACACCCACGGGATGTACACCCATTAGATTGGTTTATAGGAAAGCTTGTGACCTACCTGTAGAGATCGAGCATAAAGCATATTGGGCACTAAAATAGTGCAATATGGACCTTGTGGTTGCAGCTAAAAACCATTTCATGGAACTTAATGAATTGATAGAATTGAGAGATGGAGCATACGAGAATGAGATAAAGCATATGAGAATAACCGAATCTATAAAGAGAGAACTAAAAATGGCATCACTCTAGGCTAAGAGGGGATAAAGACTTTATAGTTGGAGACAAGTTCTTGTTGTTTAACTCTCGATTGAGGATGCATCCGGGTAAGCTCAAATAAAAGTGGTACGGTCCAAATGTGGTCAAAATAATGTATATGTATGGAACCGTAGAAATCACCGATAAAAATGGGATTAGCTTCAAGGTCAATAATCAAAGGCTGAAGAAGTACTACGATGGACATATTGATACGGAAGATAAAGAGGCCGTTGAATTCAATGAAGATACGACGTAAGGAAGCTAAAGAAAAAGTCTAACTTAAAGACTAACTGAAAGAAAAGTGCTTCCCGGGAGACAACCCAGACTGTTTTTAATTTATTTTATCAAATCTGTCTTCCCAGACATCAATACGACGTATCCGCTCTATATCATACGGCGTATTGAATGTCTGGACGTTATCAGTCTTTTATTTTTGCATAATTAAAACATTATTGTCAGTTCTTTTCATACGGCGTATTCATTATATGATATGGCATATTCAGCGGAACTGACTCATATAGATACTTTTTACAAGTTTATCTATACGGCGTATCCAGGTTTTTAGATACGGCGTATTGGTTTCTTGTACAATTCATTTTTTATTCTATTTTTTTATTAACCGTAGGATACCCGAGATAGGAGTGCATGGTTTTCTTATATTTTGCACAGGACCTCGCTGGAAAGAAATCAACAATGTTGGTGAAGTGTCGATCATCTAGAATCCTATGTGTGTTGTAGTCATGCTGGAAGACGCATTTACAACACACATTCTTGCTCATTAACACAACATGGAGAATCTACCGAGCAAATACCGGGAGTTTCGCGTTCTAATTCTTTTAATTTCCCATTTTTAATGTTTTATCAATACAACGAGGACGTTGTATAATTTAAGTGGGGGGATGTGAATTAGAATGTTACTTGTCCTATTTTTCACATTAAAATCCTTAAATTATGCTTAAATTTAAAAAATTTCAAGCATACTTTTGTGAAATTACTGGTTACATACATGCACACATAACCCTTATTAGATATTGTGAGGATTCAGCCTTATCCATTTCCAAATGTTTACCCAAATCCCACAAAAATATGAGTGTGTCGGTGATGTTGTAGACTTTAGAACTTGGCTTGGTATATCTATTCGAGACCATAATAATGAGTATTATGGATTTAGATGGAGTAACTTGTTTAAATTGGTAAATTTTTAGGATTACACCCAAAAAGCCTATATATGTTATGTTATTAACTTACTACATTGGTTAGTTAACCCCCGTATAAACCCTTTTGTTTACTCTCATTTTAAGAGTAAGATACCCCTATAAAAACTGGTAGAGCCAATCCCTTAAGATAAACACCAACTATTTGTTTCGTTACACCTTTACACCTTAGCCTACCCTATTAGATTAAGTCCATTTATCAGTTGCTGTCATTTCCTATCTCTGATATAGTTGGGAAAATTACACATTGCAACGGGAATGTAAAAAGTAGTCAAACTCATGTATTTTTACTACCATCACAATTATTGGTACGTCCGAAGAATGAAGAATTATGGAAGAAATTATCCAGAGCTAGTATGATCGTGAAAATGGTGAAATTACACCGAGATTCGTAGTTTAGTATGTTTAAAAAAATCGAAAAAATTAGAAAATTGCAACAAAAAAAGAGTAGGAAGTTTTTATAGTTGGTTCGTTAAGAAGCTTAAACCGATGATATTATTTGAAGGATCAATTATTCGTTGATACGTATTATAAATCAACGATGTAAAGTTTTGTATAAAGTGGTAGATATCGCCACTTGATTTTGTAAAAGTATGTATAGTATGGATGATTGGGAGTTGACCGTTACGAGAACGCCAACTAAGGTTGTTTTTGTTGATCTATGATCAAGACGCTTGTGTATATATTTCTGTTTCTTTATCATGGGAATGGTCGAGGAAGTATCTAGCAACTTGTACCTTATTTGTTTGGACTTAGTTTATTTGTGTTGTAAATTTTTATTTAACAGCCATTATTTCCTTTCCTAATCTATAACCCTTAGGTTTTATTCGAATGAGGATGCGAGCAATCACATGTGTCTATTTCATCGTTACGGCCATGTATGTGTGATTTTGTCCGCCTTGTTAGTTTATTACTTTTTGGTGAAAGATTAGAAGATCCATACCATATATCACTTTTCTTGTCCAAACTCTTAGTTTTACTCGAGTGAGGGAATTGAATGCAATCATATATGTCTATTCCATCGTTATGGATATGTATATGTGGTTTGTCGCCCTTGCGTTCTTAACGAATTTTTTGGTAAAGGCCTACAGACAAATTCTTTAGCTTATTCTAGTTCAGGTTTGAATGCAGTCATATGTGTCTATCCTATCGTTATGGGTGTGTATGTATGGTCCTTATCACCTTTTCTGGAATATTGGTATCGATAGAGATTAGAAGAAGTGATTAAACCCTTTAAGCCTTCTAAACCTAATTTACCTTTGTAAACTTGTTACTCCTTAGCTCTAGTGGTGGAGATGTGTATCCTTGCCAAGCCTATGATATAATACTTGTCACGTCCGAGCAATTGAGCGAATTAGTTACATATTACCACATAGATTAGTCAAGTGATTTGAGTGTTTTCATCTACCAATTTCGTGAGGTGTTTGGTTGTGTACTAGTAATTAATCAAATAAATGCTTAACAAAAAAATCATTAGGGATACATTTTCATAAATTTCTAAATGCTACTTGAGGACAAGTAGGATTCAAGTGGGGGGGATATTTGATGACATCAAATAACGTCACTTTTATAGCATCATTTATCCGATGAAAATAGCCCATTTTGTATAATTATTGCAAGAATTGTTACTTGATCATTTATATTTAAGATTTGCAGTAATTATGGAAGATTAAGCTAAGAGAGTCGGCGCGCGCATTCTGGTAGTCTTAAAGCTAGAAATATAAATAGAATTACTGTTCTGACATCCAATACGCCGTATCCATCAAGGAAGATACGGCGTATCCGTGCCTGCACTTCACAAGAAACAACAAAGAATAAAGTCCAATACACCGTATCCAAAAGAATTCTAATACGTCGTATCCAAGATATAATAATAAAATATTCTGGAAGATATTGAATGTGGTCCCCTATGTGGTGGGGACCACAGAAGAGGACCCCCCTCCCCCACCGCCCCGACCCCACCCCCCCACCCACACTCCCACCGCCCCCCCCCCACCCCCGCCCGCACCCCCTCCCCCGCCCACCCGCCCCCCCCCCACCCCCCCCCCTCCCCCAGCCCCCCCCCTCCCCCCCCCCCCCCACTCCTCCGCCCCACCCCCCCACACCCCCCCCCCCCCCCCCCGGGCGAGGGGCGGCCCCCCCCATCCCCCCGCGGCGGGCCGGCGGGCCCGCGGCGGCCCCCCGCCCGGCCCACACACACACACACACACACACACACACACCCCATACCCCCAACACTCTCTACACACACCCCCACCCCCCCCCCCCCCCTACACCCCCCAGCCCCCACCGCCCACCCACCACCACACCACCCTGTAAAACATACACAACTCCACTCCTCGCCACGCCCACCGCCACCCATTCACACCCCCTCTCCTCTCTCTCTCTCTCTCACTCCCATCAACCCGCACCCCCACCCAACGCCCAGCCGCAACCGGACACCCCCCCGAAGCAAACCCCTCACCCCCCACCCACATGCCAGCCCCCCCCCCACGCGACCCCGCCCGCCGCGCCCGCCGCCCCCTCTCGCGGCCAGGTCAGGGGGCGCACGCGAACGCACCAAAACTAACACACCCCAAATACCTCTCTCTCCCGGCGCGTCGCGCGCGCTCGCGCCGCCGCCGCGCCACGCCCGCCCACACCCGAGCGCCGCAGACACACACCACCCCAACCACAAACACCATAACCAAAACAATACAAATAACACCAAACCCCGCGACGCGCGCGTCAGAAAACCCAGAGCGCGCCGCGCGAGCGCGGCGCGAGAGTGATTTGAGTGATTTCATTTTTCTATTTCGTGAGATGTTTGGTTGTGTACTGGTAATTAAACAAATAAATGCTTAAAGAGAAATCCTTAGAGATACATTTTCATAATTTTCTAAAGACTACTTGAGGACAATTAGGATTCAAGTGGGGGATATTTGATGACATCAAATAACGTCACTTTTATATCATCATTTATCCCATGTAAATTACCCATTTTATATAATTATTGCAAGAATTGATACTTAATCGTTTATATTTTAGATTTGCAGTAATTATGGAGTACTTTATGAAGATTAGCAAAAAGGCACGCATTCTGGAGCTTAAACGAAGAAATCTAAAGAAACTGTTTTGACATCTTATATGCCGTATCCATCAAGGAATATACGGCGTATCTGTGCATGCACTTCACAGGAAACATGGTCCCTACTCCAAGAAACTCTCGATACGCCGTATTGACTTCTACCAATACGCCGTATCGACTAAATTCCAGACACTATAAATAGAAAACCTAAAAACGAGTTTTAGGTGTGTTTGATCATATTTTCGATACCCTAACTACAAAAGTCGATTTTTAGAAAACAATAAGAGCGCAAGAGGTCAAGCAAAGCTACTAATTCCATAGGAAACACCTTGTAATCACCTATACTCTTATAATCGTTCGATTTTTGGTATCATTAATTGAACTCGGTTAGTTTACCTTAGTTGATTGATTATTCTTGTATTTATTACAATGGTTAAGGGCTAATACCTTTGGATATTAGCCATGTTTATGAAGATTTAAATGTCTGGTTTGTTTATATCGACTGCTTAAATTATCGTTGGTTGTTGATTATATTTATCAATTTATACTTGTTTATGTGCTTACGTATGCGACACATCATTCAACTAGATCTAGGAATGCAAAATATCTAGCTAGCTAGATGTTGGGATGGCTCTCCATATCCGCAATTTACATATCTTGAATAATTGGATCAAAAATATTGACCTATCTTTGCCAATCGCTTAAGGGAATAAGTTATTCTAGTAGGTGACCTAGTATAGCATTCTTCTTCCTTTGGTAGAGACTTGGACAGTGGACTACTAGTATATAAAGAGCCGTTAAGCAGTAAGTAGGTAAAGTTTCCATGAGCTAGGGTTTAATAAGATCACCATTATTAATCTTCTAAGATTGATTATAATCAGCAAATAGGATGCTTTATGCGGATGCGTTTAATTATGACAGAATTCTACGTGTCTAGATCTTGGAATGATATGCCGCCTCAAGATAAGCACTCATTGCACTAAAATAAATAAACCTGTGTTTTAATAGGATTAATCATGGTTAATACAGTTTTCTTATAATTGGCTAGACCGCTCTTCTATCTTTTGATTATCTGCTTGTGTGTGTTATTGTGTTTTAAATTGATCTAAGTTACCACCAAACCTGTGCCAGTCTCTCAGACTGAAACCCCCTTTATCTGTTAGAATTAGGTTTAACATAGGTTTAACATGGATTATAATTAACATAGTTTAAATTAACTTACTTTAGTTAACCAAAATATTGATAGAACTATGATTAACGCTCTCGCTCTTAGCGATCGGCACCCTACTTACCACGAAGCTACATCTGATCCGGTGCACTGCTCGTTAGTGTTGTTTTAGATATAGTCAGCAAAATATAAATGTAAAACTTAATAAATAAACAATTACCTAAACTACAACGACATGCATCAAGGTTTAATTAGGATTAACTTAGACAATTAGTATATTAGTAAATTAAGTATTAACGCTCACTCTTAGTGATCGACACCCTACTTACCAGCGAACCTACAATCGATCGAATACACTGCCCGTTAGTGTTAGTTAATAGATAAAGTCGGCAAAATATAAACAGTAAAACTTGATAATATAATTACCCATACTATACGACACATCACCCTCGTAATCTAATGTCTAAGTATCTATTAATTCAAACACTTAACTCGGAATCCACACAAAGGCGATCTAGATACGAAGATCTAATCATAGGTATCATCTAATCTAGTCGCGTTTCCCTAGATGGCTATGCTATGCAATGAAATAGCTAGTTTTCTAAAGCCTAACGCATACATCATTAACAAGAAGCAATCAAAAAAGATCTAACAACTATGTTTCATGCAATTATAAGCAAACACAATTAAATTTAGCCATGCATATTAATTCAAAGCGAAGAACCGTTAATCAAACAACACATAGACATATTGAATGATTAAAAGGGTAAAAGAACTTTACTTCAATTAAACATGGAGTATGAGTGGGTACAAAAGAGTTTAGAAACCCTAAAATTTGACCACAATGACTGCTACAAAAATATCCCACGATACTCTATGTTTTTCTTCATAAAATATGAAAAATAGGGTTTGTATATATAGAGTTGGGGTCCGGACGACGTCGCTTAGAAATCCTGACGTCCCTAGCCCGCCGAATCTTCTATGGGCTTCTTTAAGTCGGCTACTTGGACATCGTCACAAAAGGTTGTGACATCGTCGTCTTGAAAATTTGACGACGTCAGAGGAAATATTGTTGTCGTCTCCACGCACTATAAACCATAGCTTGATCAAAATCTTGTTGAGTTGCGTTCTTGTCTTGTTTCTTCCCAAATTGAGCCCAAGTCGAAAATATCAAAAAGAAACAATTAAGTACAATATTTGGGGATATTTGCATGATTTTGGGGGTAAATGACCCTGAAAAAGTGTATAAAATGACACCTCATCATTTGGAAAATGTCAAATTATACAAAACCCCAATTCCATCTTAGAAAAACTTCTCACGACTAGGAACATCTTTTCTCGCATTATTAGTACGTTTATATTTTGTAATCATAAAAAAAGGGAGATTGTTAATAAAAATAATGTCTAAAAGCGTTATTTATAGTTTTTGATTTCTCTACATTTTGATAATCACGAAATATAAAAACATTCCATGTAAAACTAAACGTAAACAAGTTATTAGTCGTAAGTTTCAATTTTGACGTAAATCACTTAAGATATGAACAAACGAATGCTTAATTTGTTAAATGATCAAAGTAATACCTTTTTGGTCTTAAAATTTACATTTTTACAAATGTAACAAAACCTTTTTATAAAAATAAATTAGATAAAATATTTTTGTAATTAAAAGAAATGTTTTATTTAAATATATATTTGAAATCAAGTCCCCTCATAAAAACAAAAAAACTTGAACCAGAAAATATTTCCTCAGAAAAGGATAAAATTGGGTGCGTCCTAGTCTAGGCGGCCCCCTGATATGCTAGTCGGCCCCCTTATCCATAAACGAACGTTAGGCTTAAAGCTCTCAAAATTTGCCTATAAATGGTGGAATGTTCTCACATTATTTTTCACCTCTTTGCACACAGTTTCTTTCTGTTTTAGATTAGCTTACATAGTTTCTTATCTTTGATCATTTAACTTGTATAAACATTTATTTACAAGTGATCCAATCCTTTCTCTCCAAGGGCAAGAGAACAATACTCGTAATCATCAAGATACGAAGTATTATAGATTAGTTTGAGCATACGTAATGTTGTTACGATCGTGTTGTAGTTTGTACATCAACCACATCTCTTTTATTCTTGCGTAATAGTTAGATCGGGTAGATTGTGTATGTATTTTAGGTGAGAAAATATGTGAGTGAGCAGTTAGTATTTTACTCCTCAAAATACGTTTGTGAGTGGTAGATTGGTTCTAGCTAAGATTAGAACTCAACATTTAGCTTAGTGTCAAAAATTAGTGTAAACTACGTGTGTACGGTTTTCTACGCCTGAAGGGAGCTTGTTGACATAGTGTAGTAAACTCTCGAATTGGATACTCGAAGAGTGGATTAGAGCGAAGAAGAGCTTCGTTACCGAACCACTATAAATCCTCATGTCGTGATTTGATCTTTCTATCTCTATACTTTCTTCTTACACTTTATATTTCATAGTTAATATTGTTTGTGTATATATATTTATTGTGTTCATATTGTGTACAATTGATCTCATGTAAACTCTAATCTAAGGTTTTATAAATAACGATAATTAAATTTTAAAAAACGGTAAACTATTCAACCTTCATTCTAGTTTCCATAGTAACTAAATTATCAAATGTGAAGGGGAAATAACAAGTGCTTAAGTCAATAGAGAAAGTTGGAAAAGAAGAGTTGGATAGTGAAACAAAGGATCCATTTGGGGATACTGATAAGATTGCTGATGATGGGATAGAGAAAATTGAAAAAAAAGAAATGAAAGTGAAGAACCAGAAGCCTTTAGGCAGGATAAGGGGGAATTAAATGATAAATGCGTTTGTTACCGAAGGTACATTGAATAAGGAAATAGGTGGTCTCTCTAGGGAACTTAACACAAGGTTATCAGAATTGGAGCAAAGGCAAGGTCAAAATATTTTTGGACCTTATACCAAGAAATAAGGGACACCACTTGAGAAGCTGAAAGCACTTATGCTTGTACTCTTCGATAGCCAAAAGTTCAATATAGACCCAATATTTGTCATAGACCCAATGAACCAATCCTAGCCACTCATTTTTTCATCAAAAATAAAAAAACTCACTTTCCACCTTTTTTTTAAAAATTAAATATCTCACACACTGTTAATCGTTACGCAAAACAAAACATATTATCGCGACGAGAATTAAATTATCTTTCTATAGAGAGGCGACACTATGTACTTTCGACGAATTTTTTTTTATAATTTTATGAAGTCATATACGATTTTATGAAATCATATATGATTTTATGAAATCATATATGATTCGTTACGTATGACGAATCATATATGATTTTCGCAATTCG
>BQNB010029988.1:0-15830 GCA_026074375.1 Tanacetum coccineum
CAAGGCCTCTTCACCTCCCAAAGCTAACCTTAGTAGGACTCCTAGGCTTAGTATTACCGCTAAAATTAGGAATCAAAATATAATTCTCAGCTATAGGGACATGAATTTCAGGCATAATCCCAATCCCATTTGACTTAATACCACTATTTCAGGCATAATCAAAATATGATTCTCAAAATATGATTCTCACTAACGGGTTTAGAATTAGTAACATGAGATTCAAAAGAAGATTACTTACCATTTTCACTTTAACAGCCACATTACTACCATTACTACCCACATCAACATCCATACCATTACTTATACCCTCACCATGACCTTCAAATAACTTACTACTTTCCTCATAATCAACCAACCCCTCCTTACCTACACTTACATCACTAGCATCCTCCCAACTCTCTATTTCCTCAATAGCCATGACTGAATCACCTCGTTTGGATCTTGAACGTGTGTTAATTACCTTAAAAATGATATCAGAAGAATTACCCAACATTTTCTCATGCCTTATAGTGTTTTTAGAATCAGGGTTCATAGTTCTAGAGGTCTTCATAGGTGTAAGAGATTTAATAGATTTCTTCAGGGGTGGATTAACAACCAGAGGTGGTTGTGAAGATAAATCAGATCCAACCATAGTGAAATGGAAACGATTAACCAGAAATCATAACAAATTAAGGGTTTGAGTGTTTGAAACAAATAAGATAAGTGTGTGTTACTAGGTGAAACAGTGATAACAATCAAATGAAAAGAGAAAAAGGTGAAAAACAAAAAGATTTTATGGTGAAATTTTATATCAATTTGTGTAAGATGAACAGTAGATTGCAAATAAAAAATCCAAAATAAAATCCAATGGTTAAAGTAAATTTAGATGATGAATTACATGATAAAATGTGATTAAAATCTTAGAGAGAGAAAGTGTTTACTTGTTTACTCTCATTTTAAGAGTAAGATACCCCTAGAAAAACCTGCTAAGCCATTCCATTCTTTTCTTACACCAATTTTTTTTATTACACCTTTACACCTTAGCCTATCCTATTAGATTAAGTCCTTAATCGATTGCTAGCTGCTTTTGTGTAAAGTATTGTACTTCCTGTTGATCCTGTTTGAACAGATCTTTGATTAGCTTGTAAAAGCTTTAGTTGTCTTAGATAGATCTAAAACAACTATGATAGAAACCTTAAGTAATATATAAAGATTATGCGGAATCTAATCTTTATACACTAGAAGAACAATTAAACAATGTAATAGTAGCACAAGAATTTTCTCTCAACTCACAATATATTGAATGATTCACAAAACAACTATATGTTTTGCCTAATAGCTATGACTTTTCTATGTTTAATTGATTTTTTTCTAACTATGCCGTAGGGTTCCTTTTATACACTAAGGAAAACCTTAATGGGCTTACAAAACGCGTTAAATGATCATGCATATCTATTCCTAATATATCTCATGCATATCACTTAAGCAGTACTAACTTCTTATACTAACAGTACTAATAAACTAACTAGCAGTACTAACGATCTATCAGTTTGTACTAGCAGTACTAACTATAACTAACAGTACTAACTATTACAACTAGCAGTACTAACGACTTAGTTTATATTCTTCAATCTTCAGTAGCAGCATAAATCTTCAAATAGCAGTACTAAGTCCATCAGCAGTATATCCTTGTAGAAGCTCTTAATTCCCAACACTTCCTGTGTACATGTGTAGATATTCTATCTCTGGTATGGTCGGGAAATTACACAATGCGATTGGGCACGTGTGTTGATTTTCTATCCATGGTTAGGTCGAGACATTGCACAATGCAATGGGAAAATGTAAAAGTAGTAGTTTTTTTATTTTTTAGTATGTTTACTACTTTCACTAGTATGTTTAGATATTAATTATCTAGATTTATCGTATTCGTGAAGTGGTGAAAATTGAAACCGTAGTTCGTTTTTAGTATTAGTTAGCATAAAAAATTAAAAAAAAAGAAAAATACAAAAAAAGATAGAGAGAGAAGAAAAAAGTGAGGTTTGTGAGATAATCGGTTCATCTAAGCTTAATCGATATTATTATTTGAAGGATCGATTTCAGTTCAACCCATAAAGCTCTTTCCATATCTTTAGTATGTTCTGCTGATCTATAATATTTTTTAACAAGCTCCATAAATGTGAACAAGTCTCTCTGTCAAATCCTTTGAGCATATCTTCAAAAACTTGATATGCCTCTGTGATGTTTCTAACCCTGATAATCTTCCAATATTTTCTTGATCCTTCAGTATGAATTTCCCAATTAATGATAGGATACTTAACTTGTAAAGCTTCTGCCTTGATTTCTTCTACTGGAACTATCTCCAACATCTTCTTAAGTTCTTCTTCAGATAATTCTTTTGGTTCTTCAGTAGGTTGTTCTTGAATAGGTTCTGACCTTGAAGCTTCAGCTGTCCTTAACTTTTTGAAACTCTCTTGAAGTAGTGTCTCTTCTGCAACTCTCTTTGTCTTTGTCTTTTCAACTTTAGTATCCTTTTTAAACAAAGTTTGTATCTTATTATACTCTTTTTCAAACATGGGTCTGATCTCATCATAGCTCATTCCTTTGAAGTAACCCATCTTGTATCCAGCCATATTCTTCAAGTAAATCATCATATTCTTCCTTGCTTGAGCTACTGAGACTGGTTTCTTCTTGAGTGTTTGATATCTTTTTATAGTATCTGACTGTCTCTCTTGAACTTGTTCAGCCACAATATTCTAGTCAATATTATTAGTTTCTTCCCTTTCATCTAACTATTTTTGTAATTCTAAGGCTTTTTCAAAATCAATCCTTTCCTGTTCTTCTCTTACTGCAGATTTTTCCATTTTTTCCTTATTTAGCTTCTGAGCTATCCTTTCATCAGTACTTAGAATTTCCTCAGCAGTACTAAAAAGACCTCCAGCAGTACTATCTCTTGAACTGACAGTACTTCTTCTTCTTCTAGTGTAACTTTTATAGGTCTTTACTCTTTCTCTGGATGCATCTGCAAGGATTTTAGCTGCACTGAGAACATCTAATTGAACTTCAGAACTCTTTTGACTTTGTTCTTCACCTTGTGAAACCTTTGTAGGAGTAATCTGCTAAAATGTACCAGTCTGATCTAATTAATACTCAACTTCTTCATATTCTGTCTCTACATCTACATCTTCATATTCTGTCTCTGTCATCCTCCCCTGTTTAGAAAGATCCTCTAAAACTAGATCCTCCTCATCATCAGAAATTACCATCATTGCCTTTCTCCTTACTGAGGTAGACTTAAGCTTGTCTTCTAAGTATTTAACCTTCTTCACCAACTTTGTAAGAGCCTTACCATAAACCTTCTTAGTCTGTTTGAGATCTTCCTCCAAGTTGGTGACTTTGTCAGATAATTTGGTACATAATTCTATCAATTTATTAAGTTTCTTGCTGCCCTCATCACTTCCAGGTGTGTCACCTCCTAAGAGAGGTGAATCATGGGGCATGGAAGATGTTGTGTGGAATTGATGTTTCATATAAAGGTGGGGATGAAGTAGTAATGATAGGTTTAGTTGTAGGTACTTGAGAAGGTTGTTCTTGTGATGACATTGGTTGAGATGTAGTAGGTTATGAGGTAGTTGGAGAAGCAATGGGTGTGTGTTGGGACTCAACAGTGAGTTGTGGTTCCTTCACCCTGACAGGATTGGTCATGAATCCGCATTGAATCAGTAGAGTTATGTGTTCACATAAAAAACTCTTTTCATCGTTGCTAAAAAAAAGTTTTTGTGTTAAAGAAGGAGCAACATATGTTTTCTTATGCTGTTTAAGAAGCCTTTTCTTTTTATTCAAAAGCATTTGTATAAAGCGTGGATACATCAAAATTTTTGTTTTACTATCCACATTTTTCACCATACCATCAAAAATTAATTTTGAAAACTTAAAAGTCCTGTTTGTAGCTAAACAAATGACTAGAAAATTGTTCCCATGAAGTTTTCTTAGGACTTATACAATGTAAGATGGTATGGATCAAAAATCTCCATTGGGGTGAAAATTTACCTTTTTGAAAAGTAAGTTTGTCATCATTAGAAACATACCCCATTAGAGTGAGTTGTTCAAAAATTTCAGTATTGGGCAAAGAACTAATACCATCTGCATCTGCTAATTGGAGATGTCTCCTAACAGATGCTTCAGTAATAGCAATTGTTTGCCCATCAACTATGACAGTTAGTTGTTGTTCTCCATTATTGACTGTTTCAACAGTAGCAGTCTGCCAAAACTGTTCAATTAGAGAAGTATAGATAGTAGGATTAGCAGTCAAAGCATACCTGATATGGCTACCAGCAAGAAAATCTACTATCTGATGAAATTCCTCACTCCCAGTTGGCTTTTGAAGAAAAGCCACCATGTTATGCTTATCACTGAATTCCAAGGTTGCCATTAAAGATGGGTGAGAAGGGTAAAGCTTAAATAAAGTTCTGGGTTTAGGACGATTATGATATGGTGAGGTGATGATAAGAGCAAGTTAGAAAAATATAGATGATACTTAAGGATTTTGATGTGATCGACTGAATAAATAGTGATTTATCTTGAAGAAAAGCTTAAAAATTAGAGAAGTATCACGAATTATCCAATTCAGGTAACCTATAAGCGAAGTATGCGGCAAAAATATCTCAACGGTTATATTTAATTAATGATAACTAATTCCACCGCCAAACAGTACTAACGGTAACCTAGCAGTATTAAGTTAACACTAGCAGTATTAACTTTGGTCTAGCAGTACTAATATTTTTGCCCATCATTTGCCTAGCAGTATTAACCTTTTCTCCAATAGTCATGCAACAACATGCCTCTATTCATCACAAACACACTAGAAATAACTAGATAGACATGTGAGAATTCATGAGGATCCATATTTATGCATAACCCATGAATAGAAGTCAAAAACTGTTAACCAAATCAAAATACTACTTTTGACCCATTTCTTCCCAAATTTAACCTCAAGTCATCCCAAAAACTTTAGTTGAGTGAGAGGAAGATGCTTGACCACTGGAATAAAGATAAAGACATGGGAGGAGATCTGGATAAACAAGAAGAATCTAAAGCTGGTGACTCTTAATTAGAGAAGGTGTTTGAATTGACCAGTCACCTCATAAGATGAGCAAGAGAACGTAATGCTTTGATGGCTTACACAGTTCAGATCAGACACAGAGGTAACTTCTTGTTCAAAGATGTAAAAAGAATCTTATGCTAAAATTTTAAAAAATTATATGATAAACAAGAGAACAACTTGGTGATCAGAATAATGAAAAACAAGCATAATACTCAAGCTTTAAAGAAATTAGTAAGCACAATTAGTTTGCTCATCCACAAAAATCTTACTTTGGTTATGAAGAAAAGATAAGTTTAGAAATTGATTAAGACACACACAAAACTGATGTGCCTACATAGACAAAAAGAAACTATAGCAAGAAGCTAAAAAAAAAAGAATAATTAACAAGCTAAAGTAACAAAATAGCACAGCTCTTTTAAAAGTCTTAAATATTCTGCTAAAAAGTCAAATGAGTGCTAGGGATAAAGTTGGGCTTAGGTATGGAAATCAAATGAATAAAGGTGTGTTAAGTTATGAAAATGAAGTTTTTGAAGTTTTATTTAAAATAGTAGGGCTAGTGATAATAGAAGATAGCCCTGTGAATGATAGATATGCAGAGGGGATGCATGCAGTTCCCCCTCCAATGACAAGGATCTACATCCCTTCTAGCACACCACAAAGAAAATAGTTGACTCACAATTTACATATGGTCCAAAGCAATCTAAACCTAGTGAATTTGATGCTAGGAGCAGTGACTTTACTTCTTGTGAATCCAATTCTAGTAAAGAAAACATGAATCTATGCCTCTAACTGTGTCAATGAAACCCAAATTAATGAAGTCAACCAAAAGTTTGGACTGATTCTCCTATCATTGAGGAGTATGAATCAGATAGTGATGATGAACATGTGTATCTACCCTCAAAAGAACAAGAAACACCTAGTGTTGGGAATTATGCATTCCAGACTTAGTACTGTTAGTTATATTAGTTAGTACCGATAGTTGTAATTAGTACTAACAGTACAAAATAGTTAGTACTGATCAGTTAGTTTATACTAATAGTATAAAATAGTTAGTACCGTTAAGTAGGACATTGCATTGAGATTTATAGGACAAGATATGTCATGATCTTTACGCGTTTAGTAAGTCTGTTAGTGTTTATCCTTGTCAATAAAAGGAACCCAACGACATTAGAGAAGATAGATCCTCATATACAATATCAAATCTCATAATATAGTAATCTGAATACGTTTATAGCAGATTAATACAAAAGTTTAGTTTTCAATAATCATTGTACTCATAGCATTATAAATTAGTTTTCCGCATAAACTTAAAGTGTTTATAGTCATTGTTTCCTTCTATAGTTATGTGGATCTAACCATATGGCTACACCCTTAACAAGGTAGAAAAACTATATCAAAGTGATCTACAAGTGGTATCAAACCTATAAGAACTTCTGAGTAAAAGAACAAAAATAGTTTATAAACCTCTATTCTTACAAATCTATTCAATGGCTAAATCAGAAAGATGATATTCACACCACCACCACCCTATTCTCAAGAAGGGAGAATAGACATAGGTCCATGAAAATAGAAAACATTATTTGGCCCATACAGACTATCCTATCTGGGAAGTTATTCAAAGAGGAAATGGTCCCGTGAGTGTCTTAACTGATACAAATGGTTTAATAAAGGTTCTGCCTCCCAAGACTGCAGAAGAAATTTTAGCCAGAGAAAGAGAAAGAAAAGCAAGGACCACTTTGCTTATGGCTTTACCAGAAGATCATCTTGCTAAATTTCATAAAATGACTGATGCTAAAGAAATGTGGGAAGCTATCAAATCTAGATTTGGTGGAAATGATGAATCAAAGAAGATGCAGAAGTATATTCTAAAGCAACAGTTTGAAGGCTTCTCTGTATCAAACTCAGAAGGGCTACATAAAGGCTATGACAGGTTTCAGAGTCTTCTGAGTCAACTAGAGATTCATGGTGCAGGCGTCTCCACTGAAGATGCAAATCAGAAATTCCTTAGGTCTCTACCTTCTGCCTGGTCTCAAGTTTCCTTAATCATGAGGACCAAGCCAGGAGTGGACAGTCTCAGTTTTGATGATCTGTATAATAATCTTAGAGTCTTTGAGTCTGATGTTAAAGGCTCTACTGCATCATCCTCTAGCACGCAGAATGTGGCATTTGTTTCAGAGAACACTAGCAGTACTAATGATTAATTTAGTACCGCTTATGGTGTTTCTAATTCTTCTGGTCATAACTCATAATATGAACATCCTTCATCATACTCCTTACTTGCAAAATCATCCATTTCCACCAATTTAGTAACATGAGATCTAAAACAGCTTGATGAAGTTTTTGATTTAGAAGAAATATACCGTGAAATGGGTAGGTGGCCATGATTTCATGAAGCAATGAAAAAGTTCTACAAAAAGACAGGTAGAAAGCTACAATTTGATGCCAAGGAACCGGTTGGTTTTGACAAAACAAAATTCGAGTGCTATAGTTGTCACAAGACATGGCATTTTGCTAGAGAGTGCAGATCTAAAGGGAATCAAGATAGTAGGAGGAGAGATACTTGGAACACTAGGAAAAAAGGATTAAAGAAAATGGGAGGGATCCGGTAACAGGAGGACTTCTAAAGCTTTGTGACTCTCGATGGAGAAGGTGTTGATTGGAACCAGTCACTCAGAAGATACAAAAAAAACAAACCAAGAGAACTATGCTTTGATGTCTTGCACAGTTTCAGCTCAGACACAGAGGTAACTTCTTGTTCAAAAGAATGTAAAGAGTCTTATGCTAAACTTAAAAAATTATATGTGAATAGAGGAACAACTTGGAGATGCCTAGTATATGAAATACAGGACATACTCAAGCTTAAAAGAAGTTGTAAGCACATTAGTTGCTCAACAACAAAGTCAACGTTTTGTATGAGGAAGAAGATAAGGTTTATGAAAATTAACTTAGAGATAAAACTAAGTCCTTACATACCATAAGAAACTATTGGGCAGAAGCGTGAAAAAGAAAAAGAAGAATTAAAAGCTAAAGTAGAAAAATAGCACAACTCTTCTAAAAATCTTAATATTTTGCTAAATAGTCATTTGAGTGCTAGGGATAAGGCTGGACTTGGGTATGGTGATCAAATGAATAAAGGTGATTTAAGTTATGAAAATGAAGTTTTCTGAAACAGTGTGTTTGTAGTAACAAGGTATATAAAGAAAGTCCTGTGAATGATAGATAAATGCAGTAGGGATGCATGCATACCTCCTCCTCTCAATGACAAGGATCTACATCCCTTCTGGACCTGATAAAGAAATAGATGACTCACAATTTACATATGGTCCAAAGCAATCTAAACCTAGTGAATCTGATGCTATTGTACTTTAATACTTTGTGATTCCAATTGTTAGTGAAGTAAACACATGAACTCTATTCTGAATCAGTTGACAATGAACCCAAAGTAGTAAGTCCAAGCCAAATTTGGTCTAATGCTTCATCATTGAGGAAGTCTGAATCAGATATTGAAGAATGAACATGTGTCTCTACCCACAAAAAACAAGAAACACCTAGTTTTTGCTTTTTATAATACTGTTAATACAGGTAAAAAACTCCTAGGCAAACTGTTAAAGAACAAAACACATGTATCAGAGTCTAGACCTGACAAAAAGGAATTTGTAGTGGTTTTATTGGTTGAAAAACTAGGTTTGGATATTGTTTTATCCAAAAAAACATGTTTTGTATGTGAAGTTTTAGCCATCTTATTAAAGATTGTGATTTCCAAGAGAAAAAAGAAGGCTTACACAAGCTAATTAAAAAAACCAATATGATGAGTAAGGGACTGGTCAAAGGGAGATTAGGCCCAGTATAGGGGGGGAGGACAAGTGAGGCAAAGAGTGAATCATCAAAACCAATTTGTTCCAAAAGCAGTACTAACTAGAACTGGCAAGATTCAAGTTAATACTAACTAAACAGCGGTACTTAACACAGTTTAATACTGCTTAGAACAAGCATACTAACACAGTTCACACACTGCTAAGGCCAAAATTTAATAGACAGGGCAGACCCACTAAAACTTGCTAGGAAAGTTAAATACTGTTAAGCCTATTGTGAATAATGCTAGACCAAAAGCTAGTTTTCATAAATCTGTTTCACCTTTTAGAAAGCCATTTAATAGAACAACAACACTTAGAACAAATTTTTTCATATCAAAAAAGATTTAACACTGCATGAGGTAAATGCAGTAGTGCTGTTGGGGGAAAAAAGGAATACTGTTGTGTAAGCCCACAGCATGTTGTAATTGGACACACAAAAAGACATTACGGAACAAAGTCTCCAAATACAATGTGTGGATCAGTCCCTAGAAATTGTGTTCTTTCAAAATCAACTAGGCAGACCCCAAGCCCAAAAAGGCTACTGGGTCCCTAAGAGAAACTAATCTCTCTTGTTTAACTGTGCAGGATATCCACAAAGACCTTACAAAACAAAGGGATTGTTTGATAGTGGATGTACCCAGGCACATGACTGGAAACAAGTCCTACCTGCTAAATATCAAGACTTTAATGGTGGCCCTGTTGCTTTTCTGAGGAAGTAAAGTACATAACTGTAAAGGTAAAATAAAAAAATACACAGTTAAAGTTAGATTTTGAGGATGTGTGCTTGTTGTAAAGAAACTATAGCATTTCAATCAACTTTTCTGGTGAACAGATTGTGACAAGAAAACAAGGTTCTCTTCACAGACACTGAATGTCTTGTGTTGTCTCCTAAATTTAAGTTACCTGATGAAAATCAAGTATTATTTAGAATCCCTAGACAAAACAATATGTACAGTTTCAATTTAGAGAACATTGTTCCTTCTGGAGGTTTAGACCTTTTGATTGTCAAAGGCATAATAATGAATCTAACAAATGGCATAGGAGGTTGGTCTTGTTAAACTTTAAAAAACTTAAACAAACTGTAAAGGGAAACCTGTAAGAGGTTTAACCTTTCAAAGATTTTTGCAAAATAACCACACTTATGTTGCTTGTCAAAAGGAAAAGCATCACAAGGCCTCTGTAAAGCCAAATACAGTGAGCTCAATTTAGCATCCCTACATCTTCAGCATATGGATTTATTAGACCTTCATCTGTAAGGACTTAAACCATAAGGACTTACTGCCTGGTTATCACTGATGATTTTAGCAGGTTTTAGTTGGGTGTTCTTCTTAAAGAACGAAGGATTACACTATGGAATCCTTAAGGACTTATAAGACAAATTCCAGAACAATTAGAATCAAAAAGTTAAAACTATTAGATGTGATAATGGCACAAAATTATAAGAACAGTGATTATTAATTAAATTCTGTGAGTCAAAAGGGATAAGAGGGAATACAAATAATTCCTAAACTCCACAACAAAATGGAATTGGCTTAAAGAAAAACATGACCCTTATTGAGGCAGCTAGAACGAATAACTACAGATTCATTTTAACCTAAACACTTTTTGGGCTGTAGCAGTTATAACTGCATGTTATGTTCCTTAATAGTGAATTAGTGACGCAAGCCTCAAAATAAGAACACCTATGAACTTATAACTGGTAAAATACCAATCATAAAGCCCTATAAAAGACCTTTTTGGGTGCCATGTGACATCTTGAATACCATTGACCCACCTAGGGAATGTTTGAGGAAATCAGATGAAGGGTTTTTGGTAGGGTATTCTCTACAAAGCAAGGCTTTTAGGGTATATAATTTAGAAACCAAGAGAGTTGAAGAAAACCTGCACATAACCTTTTTAGAAAATAAACCAAATGTTACAGGGAAAGGACCAACTTGGCTGTTTGATCTTGATTATTTAACTGATTCAATGAATTATCAACCCGTGAGATCAGAGAATCAAGCTAACAAACACAGGTCCAAAAAGAAGCTAATCATAGTGTAGGTACAAAAGATAATATTGATGCATGAAATTCTGAAATAGAAGCTGAATCTGCTCAGGACTACTTTGTACTGCCAAATATGTATCTTATACTTCAACAGTCAAAAGCTCAAAAGCAAAGAATACAGGTGAAGAACCTAACAAAAATCCTGATTTAAAGACAGATGAGAAGCCAATAGATAAAGAGGATCAAGTCTTTTTGGATGGGCTTGAAAAGCTTAAAAGACAAGAACATGATGCTAATGTAAGCCAGTTAAAAGCTCTCCAGAAAGGAGTTTTGCCAAAGGATAACTAAGATTTTGCTTCTTCAAGCGGAGCAGCTAATGCTAGCGTACTAACACAGTTAATACTGCTATCACACCAGTTAGTACTGCTAGTCCTTATGGTGGACTATCCTTCACTGATACAGACCAGATGATTTTGAAATACATTTCTCTTGAGGATATGTATGACCATCCTACTATGTGTATTTTTACTAATGTAGTCTTTATGATGATGAGAGTGTGCAGTGGCTGACTTCACAAATTTAGAATTTATTGTGAATGTTAGTCTATTTCCCCACATCAGGATAACTCTATACAACCTTATACTCTAATTCTTAGAGATCCCAAACTCAGCAGTTCAAACAAGGAGCAAAGAGACCAAAAGTTGTGGAGCATATTCTTTGTAAGTTATATATTCAAAAGCAGAGAAGAAAATAATCAATAAGGATTTCCAGCATTGCTTATTTGCTTGTTTCTTGTCTCAAATTGAACCCAAGAAGATATCTGAAGCACTTGAAGATGAAAGTTGGGTTTAATGCTATAGCAGAAGAACTGCTGCAATTTCAAAGATTTCAAAAATTTAGATTCTTGTATATTTGCCTTATTGAAGAAGGCAATTGTGAACAAAATGGGTTTACAGAAATAAGAAGGATGAAAGAGTGTTGTGGTTAGAAATAAGACGAAGGTTGGTCACGTCAGGGACATAGGCAAGAGGAAGGGGATAGATTATGATGTGGTTTTATGCTCCTGTGGCTAGGGGGTGGGGGGATTGAAGCCATTCAGATCATACTTGCCTTTGCTTCTTACATGGATTCAATCCTATCAGATGGATGTGAAAAGTGCCTCCAGATGGAAAAATAATAGGAAGGTATATGTGTTCTCAACCTCCAGGTTTTGGTAGATCCTAAGTAGTCCTAAGAAGGTCTACAAAGTGAGTAAAAGCTCTTTTATGGTTTACACAAGCTCCATAGCCCTGGTATAGCCTACTTTATCTACTTTCTTATTGAAGAGTGGATACAAAAGAGGAACTATTGACAAGACTCTTTTTATTAAGAAGGACAAAAATGATATCATGTTAGTACAAGTTTATGTGGATGATATTATTTTTGGTTCTACAAAGAGATCTTGGTGTGATGAATTTGAGGCATTGATGAAGAGTAGATTTCAGATGAGTTCTTTGGGAGAGCTCACCTCTTCTTGGATTACAAGTCAAACAAAAAGAAAGATGGAATAGATTTATAAGTCAGGAAAATTATGTTTGCAGAAATCCTGAATAAGTTTGTGTATTTTGCTAGTGTAATATACTGCAAGTACACCAATTGAGACACCAGAAGCCTTTATTCAAGGATGAGGAAGCTAGATGATGTGGATGTACACCTTTATAGATCCGAATGAATGCTCTTTAAATTAAATTGACATCTTTTGGCCAGAAAACTTAAGTTTGCATTCTGTTCTTGTTCTAGGTTGCAGTCACATCCAACTGACCTCCCACTAAATGAGCTATGAAGAGAATCTATTAGGTACCTTAAAGGCAAAACCCAAAACCTGTGGCTTTTGGTATCCTAGAGTGTCATCATTTGACCTAGAAGCCTACTCAAATAGTGACTATGCTAGAACAAATCTTGACAAGAAATCCACAATAGGAGGTTGTCAATTTCTTGGTATGAGACTTATTTCATGGCAATGCAAAAAGCAGACAATTGTGGCTACTTCTACTACAGAGGCAGAATATGTTGCTGCTGCAAATTGCTGTGGG
The DNA here is from genome assembly GCA_026074375.1 of Tanacetum coccineum. Taxonomy (NCBI): domain Eukaryota; kingdom Viridiplantae; phylum Streptophyta; class Magnoliopsida; order Asterales; family Asteraceae; genus Tanacetum; species Tanacetum coccineum. The sequence goes on from BQNB010029988.1 coordinate 12,994, forward strand.
CAAGTTTGTAGATTTCAAAATCAAAGATAGACCATGGTTCAATTTCATGAACACGAAGATCTACATTGATAATGAGAGTACTATATGCATTGTAAAGAATCCAGTATTTCACTCCAAAACAAAGCATACTGCAATTAGGCACCACTTCATTAGGGATGCTTATGAGAAGAAACTTATCTAGGTGCTAAAGATACACACTGATTAGACAATTTGCTGATCTTCCCTAACCAAGACGTTTTGAATGTTAACAGGTTCTAGTTCTTGGTAGTTACTATTGGGATGATCAATCCATAAACTGCATTAGCTAAGGAGAGGCAATATGATTTGTTGTACAGTTTGTATGAAGTGTTCAGTATGTAGAAGAATCTTAACCATAGTGATGAATTTCATGGAGTTATTTGGGTTTTAGAGAGTCATTGGAAAGAGATATAGATGGTACTGAAGAACTGTTGTTGCCAGACTTGTTCATTCTTTGGTTGACAAAAGTTAGTACCGACAGTGCAAAGTTAATACCGTTGGGCAAAGATAGTACTGCTATAAAGACGTTGGAGAAAATACCACCTCCAGCCCCATCCCCCCCCCCCCCAAGTGTCTAAAGAGTAAATTGAAACTGGTTTCTTTGATTTGGGGTTTTGTTAAACATTAAACCCATCTCAATTGCACAGTTTAATCACGTAAACTCTCTTAATCGCTTTCTTCTATCAAACCCTAATCTTTTACTCATCGTCGCTTATCAATTCATCAAGTATGGCTGTTCTTGAATCATGCCCTAAACACAACATGGTCGCTTACTTGGAAAAGACTGATGGGAATACAGAGTTTCATGAGATTATCAGCTTTCTTACGCGAAGCTCCATTCACTATGCTCTCACTGTAAGTCCTGTAGTCTCTACTACATTTGTTGAACAGTTTTGGATGTCTGCTAAATCCAAAATAATCAACAATGTTAGGTATATTACTGCCAAAGTAGCTGGCAAGCCTGTGTCTATCTCAGAGGCATCAATAAGAAGTGATCTTCTTTTTGATGATGCTGATGGGATAGATTCTTTGCCAAATCAGGCTATATTTGATGCTATTCAGCTAATGGGGTATGAGGGGGACCTAACTGTCTTAACATTTAACAAAGCCCTGTTTTCACCCCAGTGGAGATTTCTTTTTCATACCATGAATCACTGCATAAGTTCTAAAAGCACTTCTTGGGATCAAATTCCCACTAATATTGCCACAGCAGTAATTTGCTTAACCACTAATCAGAAATATAATTTTTCTAAATTAATTTTTGATGGTATGATGCGACACTTGGATGCAAAGAAAAAGTTTGTTATGTATCCAAGATTTATTTCAGTCTTTTTGGATAAACAGCTAAAGAATGTGCCTGTGCCCTTAGACCATTTTCCTATTAATGCTTTAACTAGTAAAGTTTTCTCTTTTATGATTAAAAAGGGAAAACATTTTTCAGGGAAAGTCACACCTCTGTTTCCTAACATGTTGGTTCAATCAACAGAGGATGAGGGTGAAGGGTCAGAAAGACCATCTGAACCTCAACCCATACCCTCTCCTCCTCACCCAAGTATAGACTAACATGAGACACAAACTAACCCTTCTTACAGACCTTCACCTACTTCTCATATTACTGATTCCATTCCAGAGGGTTCTGGTGGGAATCATGGAGGTCAGTCATCCAGTGATAGATCCCTTTCAGGGAATGAGGGTGGCATGACACTTCAAAGTGTGTATGATCTTTGTATATCCTTATGTACACATGTTACAGATCAAGCCAAAGAAATTAAACACTTGAAGGCACATATCAAGAAGCTTAAGAAGCAAGCCTAACCTGTTATCACACACCACAGAGCTTGGATGAAGAGTGTATTCATAAAGCAAAGATTGGCAGGAAAGAAATCCTTGAAGAAACAGTAGATGCAAATGGAGTCTGTATCCAAACAAGGGAGGAAATCCACCAAAGCTGAACCTACAGTCCATAAAGATCTAGCTTTTGATGAGCTTGATGATGATGCAATTGACTATATGGAGACTAAGGATGCTTAAGATGTGGGGAGGACAAGATATGTAGTGCATGAAGAGAAGGAAAGTGCAGAAAAGGAAGTTAGTACTGAAGATGCACTTAATACCGCTCAACCAAAAGTTAGTACTGACAAGGAAGAAGTTAGTACCGACAAACCAGAGGAAGGTACTGACAAGAAAAAAGTTAGTACTAACAAGGAAGAAGTTAGTACCGACAGACCAGATGAAGGTACTGTTGATCAAATTAAAGGAATAAGTGCTACTCAGACAGCTCCAACAACAACTCCAACAATAACTAGAGATGATAAAACTATTGCTCAAGTTCTTCTCAACATGAGCCAAGCCAAAGCAATTTTAAGAGAAAAGGAGAAAGGAGTTGAACTGAAGGATGTAGAGAATATTGAAAGACCAAGGCCTACTTCAATAAGATCTCTCTTAACTTTAAAGCCTCTTCTAAAGATTGATCCTAAAGACAAGGACAAGAAAAAGATTGAAGAAGATGAATATGACACTAAATCAGAAGACATCAATGAATCTGAAAAGAAGTTTAAGATGCTTGCTCATGATGAGGAGATTGCAAGGAAGGTGCAAGAGGATTGGGAAGCAGAAGAAGAAGTGAAAAAGTTAGCTGAAGAAGAAGCTACAAATGTTGCTCTTATACAAGATTTTGATGACATCAAAGCAAGAATTGAAGCTGGTAGACTTCTAGCATTAAGGCTTCAAGAAGAAGAGAGAGAGCAGTTCACTATGGAAGAAAGAACAAAATTCCTTCATGATACAATTGCAGCCCAAAGAAGGTTTCTTGCAGAACA
>BQNB010029988.1:19535-55289 GCA_026074375.1 Tanacetum coccineum
GATATAAAACTGGATATATATTGGTGGTTTAAAATGGTTAAATAAATGTAATAATAATTATTTTGTTTAGTTTAGATATATATATAAAGATATGTATATGTATATTTAAAACACGCGAGTAATTGCAACACGAATTGATTGAAAAAGGGATTAAGTTATATCGTTTTAAGATTTTTCAATTTATAATTATACAATAACCAGATAAACGAACGGGAACTATACTTTTACAACAAGGCAAATAGTTTAGTTAAAAGTCGAAACAAAATACTAATTTATAAAATATTATTTTATAAATTCCAGACTAGAATGTGAAATCATAACTTTTGTAAAGGCTTTACAAACGTCGTTTATATGATTCGTAACTTTAAAACATACGATTACTTTTATGCAAGAACTTTCTATTGATTAAATTGGTGATTTACGAACGTGTCGAAATGTTCTATTCAAATCTTTTTCTCACGTTTCTTATTTAATACTTACAAAGTATTACATACCTCGATTATTTATTTGATTGGTTTTCTTTGTTATATAATTCACAGTATGAATTATATACTTGACATATTTTTCATGTGTAATATATACGGGATATATTACATACATTGCGTTACTTTTGATTTATTTTATTTAACCAACCACCAGACCATTACAACTTTAAATCTAAATCTTTATCAACGTGTCGCGTTGATGTTACCATTCATCGGGAAATCCAAATACATTATCCTAGGCTAGTGGGTCTTAGCCGTTAAGATTAGTTGCAACTTCTTGATCGAGCCGCTTCGTCTTCCGTTTGTGTTGTGCATACTAGATGTCTATCTGTCAATCGCTCTACATCATCGAGGTGAGTTTCATAGCCCCAAGTTTTACATGTTTTACATATATTTTTGGGGTGAGAACATGCTTGTTACAAATTCAATTACATGTTTGATTTAAACTCGCTACGTGCTCATTTACAACTCGTTTGCATACATGTTTACAAACGCACTTACTTGGTTGATTTCCATGCTCATTCTCACATCTTGCGAAGAGATACAATACTTGGTTTAGTTTTTTTTGGACGTAAACACATACTATATTCTATGATTACGGATTAGCTCAGGTTGTATGTTACAAAGTAATTCAATGCTGAGGGTGTCCAGGTGGGGACATCCGGTGTAGGCACACGTAATGTAATTCAATGCTGAGGGTGTCCAGGTGGGGCATCCAGTATAGGCACACGTAAGGTAATTCAATGCTGAGGGTGTCCAGGTAGGGGCATCCGGTGTAGGCACATGTAAAGCAATTCAATGCTGAGGGTGTCCAGGTGGTGACATCCGGTGTAAGCACATGGCTATTATTTCTGTTAGCGCATCAGTTTCATGAGCTTAGAGTAATCGTAATCATTGTTTTATACTCACATGGATATTTACTGTGCCTTGAATAAAGTGGCAATACATACTTGAAACATTTTTGGTGACATTAAATTGATCATGCATTCTTTATAAATCTTTGGGATAAGATTGGTACTTTTGGTGACATAAAATGTGTCGTGCATTCTTTATAAATCTTTGGGATTTTTACATGGTACTGTGATGACACAGTGGACAAATACATTCATTTGAAACTTACATTCATATTTAAACTAACCTATGAACTCACCAACTTTATGTTGACCGTTTTAAGCATGTTTTTCTCAGGTGATATAGATACTTGGCTTACTTGAAGTGCATTGGAGTCTATACATTCAAGTTTTTCATGGTGATGCAATTATGGGACAAATGTTATATCAATTTCAAGGAAATCAACGAGATTATTTTTCAAACGACACATTTAGAGGTCGTTCTCTTGTATCTAGCGCTGTGTATTATGAAGTAACTCCCCCGGACATACTTCCGCTGCGACACGCATTTTTGGGGGTGTTACAGATTGGTATCAGAGCACTGGTTATAGAGAACTAGGTTGCATATTTTACCCTAGACTATAACCGTTTTCACAAACATTGCATCACATCAAACATTTTCAAAGTGCATACACGCTACTTGCTTATGTGCTTACATTACGTGCTGCATTAAGTGCTTACGTGACATACATATATATAATATATATATGCTTGCATTCCTTTCGCGTATATCGTACGCTTATTTATATAAGAGTTATTATATAAATACCAGAATATTTTTAAGACATTGTGGGTTGCACAATGGTCTCATTCTACTCGTCAGACATTGTGAGTTGCGCAATGGTCTCACTTCGTTCTCAGACATTGTAAGTTAAACAATGGTCTCTAAGAATATTATTTTCTTCATAGCTTTATACAATATCGTATTACACGAAGACCGTTATAATTTTTTTTAAAAATTATTGTTTAATATATAGGGAATGTGCGGGAGTTGGGGGCGTAAGTATTACAGGGGGGGGGGGGGGGGTGGGGGGGGGGGGGGGGGAAATCAGTCATGAAAGGCGGTGGACTTGTATATGAGGATTGACTAAGATAAATGTGCTATGATTAACCAATGGCCCGACAAAGCGATCTGTTTACATGGGATTAATATAAACATGTAAAGCTATAAACAATACTAGTAATGGCGTGACTTGTTAAATAGGAGGATTTATATTATACATGCTAAGATGACTGATTCAAACGAGACTTTTACCTAATTAACTCCTAACTGAGTAATCATAACACACTCGCACACTATTGTGAATTCCCCTGATCGTTATTACCTCCCCGCCTCCGAAGACGAGTAATTTGAACACTCGTCCATACACATTAAGAGCAAAGTACTATTGTCCATGACATCCATCACCTTGAAGTTGTTTAGTACCGCGAATTGCATCGGGGAGAAATTATTAAGTAGGATGATTTATAATCTATTTATATTGAAAGGAATGGGAACGCCTCTTCATTTAAATTAAATAGAATTTTAAAATCTCCGACCATAAGTTTATAAAATCTATTATTACATAAATAGGAACGCTCCGTTTATGTCAAATAATGAATTATAAATGGTGGCTTAATGGTATCCGATATGACACGAGTATGAACCTGAACTCGATAATCACCAGAATCCGTTAAAAAGGTCTAGAAACACAATCGTGTCTTACCACTCAGCAGGATCTTAAGGCCTCATTCGGAACTATCGTATCTCATTCTTAAGTTATTACTTTTTCCGTTGCTAATCAGTAGGATCCCCCTTATCACTTCACTTCATATCACACAACACGAATCGAACTAGAGTCAAATAGAAAGAGAGGTGAGTTTTCTAGATAGAGAAAGGAGAGAGAGAGAGAGAGAGAGAGAAGAGAGAAGAGAGAGATAGAGAATATGGAAAAGATATTATTTAGGAAAATGAACAACTAACACTTTTCTAAAAAGAAAATGAGTTTTTTATAATAGCCCCGTCGCTTAAATGACGCCGGATATTATAACTAGGACCCGGCTCGTGGTTTTGCTTGGGCTTAAACCCAAACATAATACAATATTAGATTAACTATCTAGCCCGATTCCCGATATTATCCTATTACAATCATTAACTAATAAAATGACCGAGACTCGACACGTAATGAGATGAACTTTCTGTTCGGCTCAATATATTGAAGGCTAACAATCGTCCCCCGAAGTGAGTTAAATGATGACTACTGCCTTCAAGAGGATAAATGAATTGCTTTTGTCGTTTAAGCTCATGTGGTCCCTTGGTCTTTTCTTTGTTCTTTGTTTAGTTTGTTTCCTTCATGTTTCGATCAGACTTTGAGCCTTTGTCATGTCTTTAATCCGTCTATGCCATCTGATGCGATCTTGATAATCTTTGACCAACATGCTCATAATTAATATTTGCATTATCTTGAAAGCTTTAAAACAGAGTATAGCGGAAGACTTTGTCTTTTAAATCTTGAGCTTTCCTTGATAAATTATCTTTGTAAATGAGCATGAAACATGTGGTAATGAATCGACTTTGGTGGATTGAATACTGTCACCACCGTTTTAACCTCAGGTTTACGTTAGTGGATAATCAAGAAATCTGATTTTAAAAAATCAATCGACCGTGTTACTTGTAAAAGCATTTTTTGTAACACCATCTGGAATTTTTTGAGCTTTTCTCAAAATTCATCAACCGTCAAATTCATTTACAGGACCAAATCGATTCCAGTTTGTCACACCTCTGATTCATATATAACTCGCAAGTCACCTACCAAGACTTTTTGAGGCTGGCTCCAAGCATGGGTGGGGGGGGGGGGGATTTTTCCATCTTCAATGTGAAATACTAAAAGTTCACTCTGATGTTCTGGAAAATATCCACAATGGATATACGTAGGACGCTTGTAACAGCTTGTGAACTTGATGATGTTCAACAAGTGTTTGAAATGGAATGTGTCCTAACGAGATTTTTATTGATCTCTTGGCTCTAGACTCGATTAGTGCATTTTGGTTTTAGTACTCGGAGGCTGGAGCATATTGCCACCTATTCAATATCAACGATCTCGGAATGAGATGTCAATAGATAACGTGTGTATCTCTGTGACAAATGAGACAAGTTTTCAGTTGGAGAAACCCGAATATCTGGAAGGGATTGTGGCATTGCATCACTGGGTCCATGATGTTTGTTTTCAATGTCAGCATCAACTTGTGAATCCGACAACATATGTATTGCCCCGGTTTTTTCTGCCTTAAGTATGTGTGTAGAGGTCTTCTTCTTAGACCCTTTATCATACATTTCTTTTTCATTCTTCAACGTCTTCAATGCATTACCAGACGTCATTACTAACACCTTGTTGTGATTGTTCCGAGTGTTAGCTCCATCTTAGTCGTGCATTATTCCCATATAACATTCATCTCCAATCATACCTAAGGACTGCTATTTCTAACTTTGGATCATCCTTCTGGGTAGATCCCCGTTCTGGTTGGATCATATATGATTTCTAACCTAACCACCTTAGGACTTCAGAAACGTCGTGAAAATAAATGTTGTTGGTATAAGATCGAACCTAAAACCTATTTCTTACTGTTCAGGCACATTGAGCGATTAGATCATATTTTATACATAAACATTTTTCTCCCCATTATTTTAAATAATACACCACTTAGTTTTTGAAAACCTTGTGATTAAAATATGTCTTGAAAATCTGTGGAGAGAAAAAATAATTATTACATGAATGGTTTGAATATATGATAATTATTTGAATACATAAGAGTTTTCGTTTGTTGATGTATCCAAAAACGTTAAAACTTTTATTTTTTTGAAAAACTCCCCCTCAAAAAAAGGACAATTAAGAAATTCTTGTCTTTTGAAAACATGTGAGGTTGGAGTTAAACACACAATTTTAGAAAGATTATGAATTGTTCATGGAGAAATTCTTGAAAAATCTCGTGTAATCAACATTTTGAAAAACCAGATAGTTAGAGGACTTCTCTTCTAACGGTAAGCGGTAAGCGCACTGATACGACACTATTCCTTTCTTGAGTCTAAAAACATTGAATGCTGTAAGAACAGTTCAAGACCGAGAAATGTTACTTTTCTCGTTGTGAGGATAAGTTATAAACCTTCCTTTATTTGAAGTCTAGGTTATGTACTGATATTTGCACATAATCCATCTTGAAAATTAGAAATGACAGTGTTTTTGAAACTAATTGCAAACTCACGACTCGAACTTCATTTACACAACCGAGTCAATGTTAGATCGACATTTCTAAGCACGAATGTTATCGTATTCCAAGAGACATGTCAATAAGAAAATTTTTTTGAAATTTTCTGTTTTTTCTGATTTTGTATTTCTTTTTGAAGTTTTATATTTTTGTAATTTTTCTTTTCTAAAATTAGTACAATGGTGATGGTTTGATGATGAATAACAAGCAATCTCCATGTCAGAACCACCAGATCAGTGGAGTCGAACATCTCATACAAATCCTTCTGATAGAGATACTTAAAACCTGACCTCAAGAAGGGCTTTCGTAAACATGTCAGCTAATTGGTATTCAGTTCTGACAAAATATAATTCAATTATACCATTTTCAACTTGTTCCTTTATGAAATGATACCGAGTATGGATGTGCTTTGTCACGAATGATGTACGGGGTTGCATGATATTGTTTATGGCCGACATGAGAGCCGCAATACAACGGTATGTATGTGTAGTTGAACCATAATTCCTTTAAGCTGTGTCCTCATCCAGCATTACTTGAGCATAACTTGCAGATACGCCCAGTACGCTGCCTCTGCTAAGACATTGTAGTAGCAATTCAGTTTCTTTTGACATCCAACTAACTAGCATATCACCAAGGGAACTGTATCCCTCCAAGAAGTGATTTCCGAGTATCAGATGCCATCCGGCATATCAGCGCTGAAAATGCTGTTAGTACAAGCCAGAATCCTTTGGATACCAGAGTCCATGTAATGGTAACCCTTTAGGTATATCTAAAGATTCTTTAAACTCCTTGAGGTCTTTTGAGTTGGGTCGTGCTTGATAACGTGCGCAAAAGCATACTGCATGCACTAAGTCTGGTCTACTAGATGTCCAAGTGAACATGATGACCCGATATATCTACGAATATATCAGATTGTCTGACGGTAGTTTTCTCACTCAAATCAATCATCTAGTTTAGGTTTTGTAGCCAATGTGGTGTACAATGGAGTGAACATTTGTCCCCATATTATGCTTTTTAGAATTTCTAAAGCGTACTTGGCCCTGATGATAAAAAGTAACCATTTGGGGACTGGTGGATCTGTAGTCCTAAAAAGAACTTCATCTTCCCAATTAAGGACATTTCAAATCTATTGTGCATTAACTTTTCAAATATTTTTGAATATTTAGGGTTTGTAGACCTAAAAATTATGTTATCAATGTAAATCTGCACTAGTAGAATATCCTCCCCCGAATTTTATCTAGATAAAGTTTGGGTCAATTGTACCATTAGTAAAGCCTTTGGACATCAGGAAGTTTGATAGTTCATCATACCAGCACATGGACTTGTTCTAATCCTACAAAGCTTACCTTAGAGGTAAAGACTTTTTCTAATGATCTGATCAACGACCCTTCTGGCTGAGCAACATAAACCTCCCTCCTTCAGTGGACCATTAAGAAATGCGATTTCACATCATCTGATAGATGAAAAGACTTGTGGAGCTGCTAGAGCAACGAAAATCCGAACTCTTCCAAGCGAGCAACTGGAGCAAATGTATCTTCGAAATCAATACCCACTTCCTGAGCATAAACCTTAAGCTACAAGTCGTCTTTGTTGCAAATTAAGTCTGATCTCATCCTTCTTGTTCTCCATAACCACTTTAGCTTTTTTAATCATCTTGCATCTTCTATCGACTATTTCCCTAGACTTTTAGTCTGTCAAACAGATGAAGTTTCATCCTGCATTGCTCGACATGCATGAATCAGCCTTTGCCTCCTTAATGTTCTTCGGTTCAACAATACTCACTGGTGAGCTAGAACATACACATTTCAGTATCTGTGCAAGCTGTCGTCTTGTTTGAACTGGCATTGTTGATTCCACGAACTTGTTTCTAAATGATGTTCTCTGGTCCATCGTAATCATGACGTTTGTTGTTGAAATGAAATGCACATCGTATTATCAATAGTTGCTTGAGGAAGACTCACCAATTTCTTTGTACCCGTAGTACAAAAAGGATTGATAAATACATCTCTTTGAAATGATGCATTCGGTGCTTGATCAGATGTTGTTGTCCTCAGCATGATCGTGTGCTGGACTTGTAATAATTCTTCAAGTAAAGTACAGAAGAGAAATATCCAACCCTTGTTATGACGAACTGTCTTCTACGGCTGTAGGAACAACATTTGTCTTGGGCACGGGTCAGAGTTCAGTCCATAAACAGACGCCTTTTTGTCTTGAGGAACAGGCCTGAAGAGACATTTTCAACGAGACATCTCTTGTCGTTGTGGTGCATGGTCTTGAACGTTGTTATCGATACAACATGTCCTTTGATTTCGTCAAACTTGATATGAATGGACTCAACTATTAATGTGTTCTCTTGTTGTAAACACGATATCCCTTGCTACGAGTAGAATAACCCACCATGATACAATGGATCCCATATTTCTTTCATCACTTATCCAAATTTTCCCATCTCTATTTATGTAACAAATGCAACTAAAGATGTGAAGATGTTTTATTGAAGTTTCCTATCATATAATGATGTGATAACGCCTTCTTTCCTTGAGTTCATATAATGAATGATCTGTTCTGAGTATAGCATCGGTGCAACTGCTTCAGCCCAGAAATGATAATGGGAACATAGAAGCTGCGAGGGCATTGTTCGAGCAGCACTCACAAGAGTGGCGGTGCATTAACTTTTCAAATCTTTTTGAATATTTAAGGTTTGTAGACCCAAAAATTATGTCATCAACGTAAATCTGCACTAGTAGAATATCCTCCCCGTATTTTATCTTGAATAAAGTTGGGTCAAATGTACCTTTAGTAAAGCCTTTGGACATCAGGAAGTTCGAAAGTTCATCATAGCTCTTGGAGCTTGTTTTAATCCATACAAAGCTTTCCTCATAAGGTAGACCTTTTTTGGATGATCTGGATCAATGAACCCTTCTGGCTGAGCAACATAAACCTCCTCCTTCAGTGGACCATTAAGAAATGCCGTTTTCATGTCTATTTGATAGATTGGAAAAGACTTGTGTGCTGCGTAGGCAACGAAAATCCTCTTTTTGCTTTACTCATTTCACAAGACGAACAAAGATGATCCTTGACATATTTTAACTTAGGTAAGCCTGTCACAATATCTTTTTTTGATAGTAAGGTGATGTAATCAAAGTTAAGATGAGAAAGTCTTCGATGCCATAACCATGCTTGAGTTGGTAAAGCTTTAGCCATGAAACAGATTGGAGTTGATGAAGTTGTTTCTTGAAGAGAAATTGTGTAGAGATCAGATCCACGATTACCAGTTAGTAAATCATTTCCCTGAAGATCTCTCACAAAACAAGTAGATTTCCTGAAAGCAACCTCCAAATCCGCATCACATAATTGACCAACCGAGAAAAGATTGTGATTGAGGCCTTCGACATAATAAACCTATTTGATCGTGACATTTCCTTGATTCAGATCTCCATAACCAAGAATTGGAGCAAACTGATCATTTCCAAAACGAACAGTACCCAGAAATTTCTCCACAAAATTACACAACAGCTTGAGATTGCCCGTCATGTGCTTTGTGCATCCAGAGTCAACAATGAATAGGATGAGTTGTACAATCTGCAAGAGAATTAGAGGACGATGGAACATTGGACAAATTGGATCCTAAGGAATTTGATATCTTCAAGACATTAGTAATCCTAGAGACAATGTCTATAGTGGGACTAATACTTGTTGATACATCCTCTTTCCTGATTTTAGGCATCCATATCTTTTTGGTCCTAAGAGGCTTTTGTGTCCATTTATATCCTGATGGACATCTCTTAGCTATCCACCATTTCCATTCCTGATTTGTATTCTCATACAACTCCTTATGGTAACTCTTGGATTTCTGAATAGTGGTATCTGATGCAACTGTTTTCTTATGGGGTGTTGCAATAGATTTGTTCGCTTTTCTCTTGGGTTTACTAGCACTAATAGGCACTACCTTAGGCTTCTTAGTTCTAGCATTCACGTCTTTCAAGTATCTAGAAACACAAGCATCATGATTAGAATTACACACACATTTTCCACATTCAGCACAAACAGCATTCACATTCGACGTTCTGGAATTTGAACTGTCATTACACGCAGTTACAGACTTTGTTTTCTTAGAAATATTAGAACTCCTATGATGGTCTTCTACTTCCTTCTTTTTAAACTTCACTTGACTATTGTTTGGCACGACCTTATCTTTAACTTGATAGCACTTAAGCTGTGGTCTGCTAACACTAGTAGTGTGAATTACTCCTGAAGATTTAGACATGTGAGGATTAGTATTCCTAGAAGCATGAGGCAACTGTGGTGTTCTAGTTTGTGTTGTGGTGGAGGCAATTCTAAACATTCCTGGTTTAAGCACATTTGTGTTTCGAACTGCTTGTTTTCTAATCTGAGGCAAATTCTGTTGAGTGACTTGTTTAAACAAACCATCCGACACATTAGTTTTATTAACCGACTGTTTCGTTTGAAAACTTCTCATTTCAGGAGAATTTGAAAAAGGAGTCGGTTTTCCTAAAACTGATGGTTTTGGAATTCGTTGAGCATTTGGTTGTCGAACAACAGATGGTTTATTAAACTGAGTTTCCACAGACTTTCCCTTGCAGTTCTCGATGAGTTTCTTTAACTCACTTATTGCTATGTTCTTGTCTTGCATTTGAGCTTTCAAATCTTGTATTTCATGATATTGTTCACGTTCTTTTCGAAATACATTTGAAGCATTTTCTTTGCAAACTGGGTTGTTTTTCATCTGTTCTTTACAATGTTGTAAAGAAAGTTCAAGAGAAATCGAGTGTTTTTCAAGTTTAGCAAAACTCTTTAAAAGCTTATTATGAACTTCGTTATTAACAGATTCAGTTTGTTTTGACAGCTTTTGTGCAAGACATTCACATTCTTTGACTTTATGAAGATACATGCATTGCAATTCAGTATGAGCATTTAATTCAGACAAAGAATGCAAATATGAACATATAATATCTTTAGACACACACTCTTCAAGAAGTAGATCATACATATTTGAAAAATCAGCCTTCTCAGATTCAAGTTCGTCAATTTCTTTTTCAAGGGATTTAACGTACTCAAAATCTTCATGCATTTCCGTTTTAAGTTCATGTTCAAAACGAAAGCTATCATTTTGTGATTTTATGGAAAGAGGCATTAGAAAGGTTTTTATCAAAAGTTCCATATCATGAGCAGTTGGCACGCGGAAGTAATCACTAGTATGTTTAAACCAAGTTTGATCAACAATTTCCCTAAATTGATTGATGTTAAATGTCATTTCGTTAAAAACTTGTCTACTTTTACTAATGGATTTTGAAACGGGTAGAAAGGCAACGTTTTTAGCAATGTTTGGTTTTGTTCTAACAAACGGTTTTCTCCACATTGTCTTCCTAACTTCTTTTGCGCGTTCCAACTGATAAAGATACTCCAGTGAGGGTCCTTTAAAAATTTCATAAAGACTATTTTGTCTTGTGTAATCATATGGTTTAACATAATCTTTATTCAATTTTGATCTACTCTCGTTATCAAGAGTCATGGTCTCTTCCCTATCAGGGGCAAATCTGTTTGCAGGATCAGAAGTATCATATGGGATCTCATACAAACAGGGCTTTTCAGATTGAGCTTTCTTGAGGTACCTTGGATTGGCAAAGGTTAGTCTACCATTATATGTCGCGCATTTGGGTGCTAACATATGAATGGTCTGAATTGACTGATTACGAGTATAAACAATTTCGTTCAAAAACTTTAACTGTTTGTCCATTTCAATCATCTTGTCAATATCTTTTTCTTCTTTAACCTTTAAATCCGAAATGACCTTTGTATTCTCTTTGAGATAACCTTCCAGTTGTGACTTAGTTAAAAGACTCTTTTTGACTAAATCATCGTGTTTCTGATCAAGAACTGAAATTTCATAGGCTTTTGTCTTTAAACCTTCTTTAATTTCAATGTCTTTTAAAGCTAATAGTCCTAGAGTTTCATTTAACTTTGTTTGAAGAATCTCATAATCAATCGTCCGGTCATTAAAGGCTTTGTACTTCACAAACTCTTCTGTTTGTTCTGAAGTGTCGAACAGACAACTATCCCGACACTAATAGCCTCCCCCAGAGCACTATTGGATTCATCAAGTTAGTTTTGCACTTTTCCATTCTTGAGTCAATGATGCAATTGCTTCTATAAATTTCTTTAAAAATCGTTTTGTTTTCCTACCGTATCCATAGTAAATTAGCAATTAAATTTATTGCAATCCAGCAAGCTTCATCAAACACATCTACAACATGTAGAACACCTGATTAATCATTAGTACATATAATTGATGAATCAGGATTGACATTGCTAACATCCTTCTTCCAAAACTATATGTGGTCCTTTAAAGGATTCAGAGTTGCTCAATGTCGTCTCACATTTGTCAAACACAATTATTTCATCATGATTTTGTACCTGTTCCAATGGCTGGCCAGTAGAACTGGATTCTTCAGGTGACACCTCATGAATCTTTGCCATGTAGATGTAATGTGCTTCCAATTCATGTTCATCAATCTCTTCAACCGTGTTTCCCTCTAGCCATCATCTTGCTCAGCATTCAGAGGAACACCTTGTCAACTGTTTGCACATTATCATCTTTTCCTTGATACGCTGTAGTCTTTAACACGCTTTGGCTTCCTGCATTCCTTTGCATAGTGGCCAAATCCCTTGCAGTTAAAGCACTGTATCCCTGTTTGTTGCACTACCTGACTGCCTACTGTTTCCCTAGCCCCAGCAACTATCATTGTCCTTTGATTCCCAAACTGCCTTGACTGATTGTCATTGTTATACCTTGGTGTGGTATCTTCAATTCTTGTTCCCTGGAGTTTTAAAGAAGTTCGAAAGGTTGTTGTTGGTAGGTTTGTAGAGCTTCTTGAAATACTTTGCAAGGAGTGCCAAATTCTTTTGCATTTCCTGGTCCCTCTGAGCTTGTTCAGGATCACTGTCTTCATTAGAAACTGAAACTGACTCAGATTGAGGTGTTATTGGTTTGGCCATCTCTTTGCCTGTTGTACTGGTAGATGCACTTGTCTTGTGGAAGACAATGTTGGCATTTTGCTCTTTGATGTTTTGGTGCATTGATAGTAATTATCTGAATATGGTTGAGCAGCGCATGAGTTTCTAATGATTTGCAACTTTGGCTATTTCTCTCCATCACGGATATCATTAACCTCCAGTTGAAACTGCTTCATGAATGATAAACAGTATGTGATATGAATGGGTACTATCTTATTCTGATTCTTACAATCGTCACGAATCTGACCATCCTGGTTGAAAAGTTGATTGAAGAAATTTGAACATTCACTTGCGTTGTTTTAACTGCAATGGTTCATTGTCCAACTCATTCATTAATTTGGTGTAAAACCCGTGAGTAATCACAACTTCACGTATTCTCCATCTAGAGAAGTAAACTTCTCAAATTCCCAAACAGATTGTCTTACATCTTGTACGTTCAACGATTCACCCTGTTGTAGCCTTTTAATGGCTAATCCACATTTCATATGATGTGTTTGCAATCCATCCCCGCATCAACAATGGTAATAAGATTTCATCTCCAATACCGGTTAAAAGCAAAAAATTGCTTTCCTTTTCAACTGAAAGTGTTCTTTGTTCTCTGGAGTCATGTTCAATATTGTTTCTATAGATGTATGTTGTGGAACTGCAGGACGACCTTCCGCTGCCACAACAGCTTGAACTTGTACAGTGGTTGGCACGTAGGGACCACTTAGTATGCTCTTTTTCAGTCCGCCACCATTTGGTTTTGTGTCAATGTACCGTAGAAAACGTGATCTCCATTGTGAATATCTTCCTGGTCCAAGCATTGGTGGACGATCTTTCGAACCAACTGCCATGATATTATTGTGCATTTGACTAACGTTGAGTATGTGTTTACTAGAGTAGACATGATGAATGAATGGCTATCAATTATGAAGTGTGAAAGATTTTGTTGGATCTTAAGTGGATGTGATGTGATTGAAGTTGTGGTTGTGTATGCAATTCACGTTCACGGGATTTTACACGTCTATGATTAAAACCGATAAATGAATTAACGGGATTTTACAAAATCAATAGAAAACCGTGAATGATTTGATTTCGGAATCCACGTCCAATGATTTAATTGAATATAAAACAGATATTTTCTTGGCTAGGGGTTACAGCAATTGTTTAAATAGTCTCACCCAAACTGAAACGGGCCTAAAAATATAGATGGCCGTGACAGCTAGAGACAAAAACAAGTCCTATCACAAATTTCCAAAAAAATGAAAAAGCAATAACTCATAGTAAAACGATGGTTTTGGGCCTCAAAAATCCATAACCGCCAAATGTGAAAAGGTGGTTACAACTGCTTCCGTCTCGTTTTTCTCTTCGATTTGAGAGGTCACGGGCCTGAAACGGACTTACGGATCAAAAGTTATGGCTGTTTTACTGAAACCCTTTTCTTCACACAAGATTTCTAGACAAAACGCAGTGCTATCTTTAACCAAAACGCAGTGACACCAAAACGCAGTGACACCAAAACGCAGTGACACCAAAACGCAGTGACACCAAAACGCAATGACACCAAAACGCAGTGACACCAAAACGCAGTGACACCAAAACGCAGTGACTTTTGAATCAAAACGCAATGACCATTTAATCAAAACGCAGCTTGAGATTTGGTCAAAACGCAATGAAGTCTTGATTTGGGCAGAGTTTCTCCTAGTCAAAACGCAATATAGGTCTTCAAAACGCAACCAAGATCAAAACGCAACCTATGATCAAAACGCAATGAGATGTCAAATCGTACTTTTCCTTAAAATCGGGATCTTGTTTTTTTTCTTCACCAAAACGCAACCAAGAACATAATACGAAAAAAATCAAGATCAACCATTTAAGCACGATTTCAACCCAAATAAGCTTTAAACACTTATATCTAAGATAGTAGATGAATATTAACCACTTAATAACACGTTTTTCGTTGTGATTCTTCCGATTTGAACCAAAACGCAGCCAAGAAAAAAGGAAAAAAATAAGCCACGAAAATTTATCCTTTTTAACCACAAGAATCAACCACGAATCCACGTAGGCTCTGATGCCAATTGTAGGAACCCGATTTACACTTTCACTTCATATTACGAACCACGAATCGAACCAAGAAAAGAGATAAAGAAAGATTGAGTTGTTTTAGAGAGAGAAAGAAGAGAGAGAGATGAGAGAAAAAGAAAAGATATTATTTAGAAAAATGAGAAGAGATATTTTTCTAAGTGAAAAATATCTATATATACCCCTACACATTTAATGTGACGCGCGGGATATTTAACTAGGACTCGGGCTCGGGTTTTGCTTGGGATTAAACCCGAAACATATACAATATTAGATTAACTATCGAGCCCGATTCCCGATAATATTCTATTACAACATTAACTAATTAATTGACCGAGACTTAAATACATAATGAACGAACTTCATGTTCGACTCAATATTTTGAGGCTAACAATCTCTCCCGAAGTGAGTTCAATGATGACACTCCTTCATGAGATAATGAGATTGCTTTTGTCGTTAAGCTCATGTGGTCTTGGTCTTTCTCTTTGTTCTTTGTTGTAAACTTGTTCCTTCATGCTTTGCGGTCTTTACTTTTGGCCTTTGTCATTGTCTTTTACGTCTGTGCCATCTTGCGATCTTATGACTTTGACCAACATGCTCATTCTATGCATCATCTTGAAAGCTTTATTTCAGAGTTTGCGGAAGTCTTTGTCTTTAAATCTTGAGCTTTCTAGATAGTATGTCTTCGTAGATTGAGCATTTGAATGGGATTGAGGTTGCCGTTACCACCGTTTGACCTGCAGGTTTACGTTAGTGATAAACGAGAAAATTGATTTGAAAATCAATCGATGTGTCACTCGTTAAAGTGTTTTTGTAACACATCGAGAGTGTCATGTTTTTATCAAAATTCATCAACCGTCAATTCATTTACTAGACCATCTCGTGATCCAGTTGTCACAAGTTTGATTCATATAGAATCTCGCAAGTCACCTACCAAGAGCTTGTTTGATGCTGGCTCAAGCAGGATTTCCATCTTCATTGTGAATACATTAGTATCACTCGGATGTTCTGGCAAATATCACAAGGATATTACGTAGGACTCTTGTTAACAGCTTGTGAACTTGATGATGTTCAACAAGTGTTTGAAATGGAATGTGTCCTAACGAGATTTAGATTGATCTCTTGGCTCTAGACTCGATTAGTGCATTTTGGTTTTAGTACTCGGAGGCTGGAGCAGATTGCCACCTATTCAATATCAACAATCCTCGTAGTGAGATGACAAGTAGATAACGTGTGTAATCTCCGGACAAATGAGACAAGTTTCTGTTGAGAAAGAATCTCGAATGGCTGGGGAGTGTTGTTGCATTGCTTCACTGGGTCCATGATGGCGTTTTCCAAATCCCCCCCACCCCATATACCAGTCAATCATCTGTATTCTGATTAATTATGTATTGACCCGGTTTCCTGTCTTAAGTGTGTGGAGGGCTTCTTTGTTTACACCCTTTATCCATACATTCTTTTCATTCTTCAACACCTTCAAATCTTACCAGGACGTCATACTAACACCCTTGATGTGATTGTTCCAGTGTTAGCACATCTTAGTCGGGCATATTCCCATATACATTCAATCTCCAACATACCAAAGACTGCTATTGCTAACTTTGGATTATCCTTGGGTAATCCATCTGGTTCTGGTTGATCATAGATTGATTCCTAACCTAACCACCATATGACATTCAAATCGTCGTGAAATTAAGATGGTTGTTGGGTTATAAGATCGAACCATAAAACCTTTTCTTACTTTCCAGCACATTTGAGACCGATTAGATTATTATTTTAAATACTTGTTCTCCCATTATTTTAAATTATAAACACTATAGATTTTAAAATACCTTGTGATAAAATATGACTTGAAAATTTCATGGAGAAAATAATATTAGAATAATGGTTTGGAAACATTTTGATAATGTTTAGAATACATAAGATTGTTGTTTGATGATGTAATCCAAGAACATTAAAACTTGTTTTTCAAAAAACTCCCCTCAAAAATAGGACCAATTGAAATAATTGTTGGTCTTTTGAAAAACATTGTGAGGGCTGGAATGTTGAACACATACTTTTTGAAAGATTATGATTTTTCATCGAGAAATTCTTGAAAAGAATCTGTTCAACTTTTGAAAAACCAAATGTTAGAGGGGAACTTCTCTGTCTAACGATAAGGGTAAGCGCACTGAAACGTACACTAACCTTTTGTTCTTTAGCTAAAAACATTGAAATGTCTTGTAAGACCAGCACAACCTGAGAAACGTTAATTTTACTCGTTGGGAGGATAAGTTATAAACCTTCCTTTATTTGAAGTCCGGGTTATGTACTGATATTTGCACATAAGCCATCTAGAAAATTAGAAATGACATGTTTTGAAACTATTTGCAACTCTCGCTCGAACTTCATTTACACACCCTGCAATGTAAACGACATTTCCTAAGCCGTAAATGTTATCAGATACCAAGAAACATGTCCGAGAAAATCTTTTTGAAATTTTCTGTTTTTTTCTGATTGTTGTATTTTCTTTTTGAAGTTTTATAATTTTGTATTTTGTTTTTTCTAAAAAAATATGTACATGGTGAGATGTTTGATGATGATATCCAAGCAGACTCAATTGTCAGAACCTAAAGATCAGTTGGAGTCAAAATCTCATACCAATCCTTCTGACAAGATACGTAAAACCGATCATCCAGGAAGGGCTTTCGAAACATGTCAGCTAAATGGTATATCAGTTTCTGACAAAATATAATTTAATTAGTACCATTTTTCAACATGTTCCTTATGAATGTATACCGAGTATGGATGTGCTTTTTCCGTGAATGTTGTACGGGTTGGCATGAGATTATATGGCTACTGAAGTCGCAATCAACTGTATTTTGTTGTAGTTGAGCCATAATCTTGAAGTGTGTCCTCATCCACATTACTTGAAGCACAACTTGCCATAACGCCACGTACTCTGCCTCTGCTGAAGACAATGCAGTGGCAGTTTTTGTTTCTTTAGACCTCCAACTTACTAGCTTATCACCAAGGAATAGTATCCCTTCGAAGTGCTTTTTTTTTCTGGAGTATCAAGGCATCCGGCCAATGATCAGCGTCTGAAAATGCAGTTAATGGTACCCTATAGGTTATTTAAAGATTCATTCTAGCCTCCTTCGAGGTGCTTTTATGTTGGTCGTGCTTGATAACGTGCACAATAGCATACTGCTTGCACTAAGTCTGGTCTACTAGATGTCAAGTACATGAGTGACCCGATTTTACTACGGTAATCAGATTGGTCTACGGGTTCTCCACTCAAATCTACATCTAGTTTGGGTTTTGTAGCCAATGGTGTACCAATGGAGTGACAATTGTCCATATTATGCTTTTTCAGAATTTCTAAAGCGTACTTGGCCTGATTGATAAAAATACCTTTTGGGGACTGGTGGATCTGAAGTCCTAAAAAGAACTTCATCTCCCCCATTAAGGACATTTCAAATCTACTGTGCATTAACTTTTCAAATCTTTTTGAATATTTAGGGTTTGTAGACCCAAAAATTATGTCATCAACGTAAATTTGCACTAGTAGAATATCCTCCCCGTATTTTATCTTGAATAAAGTTGGGTCAATTACCTTTTATAAAGCCTTTAGACATCAGGAATTTAGATAGTTTTCATCATACCAGGCTCTTGGAGCTTGCTTTAACCATACATAGTCTTTCATGAGAAGGTGGGGGGGGGGGGGGGGGTGGGTGGGGGGGTTAGTGGGGGGGGGGGGGGGGGGGGGGTAGACTTGTTCTGGATGATCTGGATCGACGAACCCTTCCGGCTGAGCAACATAAACCTCTTCCTTCAGTAGACCATTAAGAAATGCCGTTTTCACGTCATCAGTGATAGATTGGAAAAGACTTGTGTGCTGCGTAGGCAACGAAAATCCGAACTGCTTCCAAGCGAGCAACTGGTGCAAATGATTCTTCGAAATCAATACCCTCTTCCTGAGCATAACCTTTAGCTACAAGTCATGCTTTGTTGCGAATTACAGTCTGATCTTCATCCTTCTTGTTCTTCCATAACCACTTTAGCTTTATAATCATCTTGCCAAATGGTTTGTCGACTAGTTCCCAGACTTTTAGTTTGTCGAACTGATGAAGTTCATCCTGCATTGCTTCGATCCATGCAGAATCAGCCATTGCCTCCTTAATGTTCTTCGGTTCAACAATACTCACCGTGAGCGCGAACATACACATTTCAGGATCTGTGGCAAGCTGTCGTCTTGTTTGAACTGGCATGGTTGGATTTCCACGAACTTGTTCTAATAGATGATCTCTGGTCCATCGGTAATCATGACTTTGTGGTTGAAATGAATGCACATCGGTATTATCAATGTTGCGTGAGGAAGGCTCACCAATTTCTTGTACCCGAGTACAAAAAGGATTGATAAATTCATCTTCTTGAAATGATGCATTCGGTGCTTGATCATTGTTGTTGTCCTCAGCATGACCGTGTGCTGGATTGTAATATTCTTCAAGTAAAGGACTGAAGAGAAATTCCAACCCTTGTTGTGACGAATCTGTCTTCTCTGCTGTAGGAACAACATTTTGTCTTGGGGGCACGGGGTCAGAGTTGTCATAATCTGACGCCTTTTGTCCTTGAGGAACGAGGCCTGAAGAGACATTTTCAACAGACATCTCTTGTCGTTGTGGTGCGAGGTCTGAACTGTTGTGATCAGACATCATTTCTTTGATTTCATCAAACTTGATATGAATGGACTCAACTATCAATCTTGTTCTCTTGTTGTAAACACGATATCCCTTCGACTGAGTAGAATATCCCACCATTACACATGGATCCCCTTTTTCTTTCATCTTATCCAGATTTTCCCCATCTCTAGTTATGTAACAGATGCAACCAAAGATGTGAAGATGTTTTATTGAAGGTTTCCTGTCATTAATGAGGTGATATGCCGTCTTTCCATGAGTCGAGATGATGATTGATCTGTTCTGAGTATAGCATGCGGTTGCAACTGCTTCAGCCCAAAATGATAATGGAAGCTTAGAAGCTGAAAGCATCGTTCGAGCAGCCTCAACAAGAGTACGGTTTCGTCTTTCGACAACGCCGTTCTGTTCAGGTGTTCGAGGAGTAGAAGTCTGATGTTCAATGCCTTCTTCTTTGAAATAAGCATGGAGTGTCTTGTTCAAGAACTCTGTGCCTCTGTCAGTACGGACAGTAATTACTTGAGCTTGAAGATTGCGTTGAATCATCGTGAGAAAATCTTTGAGAACTTCTGGTGTTTCATCCTTGGATCGTAGAAAAAGAGTCCAAGTGTATCTTGAATAGTCATCAACAATCACCAGAATATATTTCTTCCCATTTATGCTTGCAACCCGAGTGCATGTGGACCACATAAGTCCATGTAAGCAAATTAGCCATTCCTTTGGAACTTGGAACATCTTTTGGACTAAATGAGCTCTTTTGCTTTACTCATTTTTTTTTTTTCAAAACAAGGCGAACAAAGTTGATCCTTGACATAATTTCAACTTAAGGTAAGCCTGTCACAATACTTACTTTGAGATAAGGTGAATGTAATCGAAGTTAAGATGAGAAAGCCTTTGATGCCATAACCATGCTTGAGTTGTGAAGCTTCAGCCATTGAAACAGATTAGAGTTTGATTGAAGTTGTTTCTTGAAGAGATATGGTGTAGAGATAAGATCCCGGGGGCACCCCCCCCAAAAAAAAAACCCCCCGACCCCCCCCCCCCCCCCCCTCCACAACTACCAGTGAGTAAATCGTTTCCCTGAAGATCTCTCACATAACACGTAGATTTCCAGAAAGCAACCTCCAAATCACATCAAGATATGACCAATCGAGAAAAGATTGTGATTGGAGGCCTTCGACGTAAATAAACCCCGTGTTTGAATGCATTCCCATTGGTTTTTAGTCTCCATAACCAAGAATTGGAGCAAACTGATCATTTCCAAAACGAACAGTACCCAGAATTGTTTCACAAAAATTACACAACACCTTGAGATTGCCCGTCATGTGCTTTGTGCATCCAGAGTCAACAATGAATAGGATGAGTTGTATAATCTGCAAGAGAATTAGAGGACGATAGAATATTAGACAAATTGGATCCTATGGAGTTTGATATCTTCAAAATATTAATAATCCTAGAGACAATGTCCTAAGTGGGACTAATATTTTATGAAACATCATTTTTTTCCCAATTTGGGGCTCCCATACTTTATTGGTCTAAGAGGCTTTTGTGTCCATGTATAACCCGATGACCATCTCTATAGGCTATCCACCATTTCCCATTTCCCTGCTTTTTATTCCTCATAACAACTCCCTTATAGTAACTCTTGGATTTCTGAATATGGTAATTTGATGCAACTTTTCTTATTGGTAATGCAACACAGAATTGTTTCGCCTTTCTCTTGGGTTTACTAGCCGTAATAGCGCTACATAGAGCTCTTAGTTTTCTAGCATTCACGTCCTTTCAAGTATCGAGAAACACAAGCATCATGATTGGAATTAAACACACATGTACCACATTCAGCACAAACATCATTTTCATCGAATTTATGGAGTTGAACCTGTCATTACACGTAGTTACATGACGTTGTTCATAGAAATCTAGAAAACCTATGTAGATCTCCTACTTCTATCCTTTTTAAACTTTCACTTTACTATTGATTGGTCATGACCTTATTTTAACTTGTACACATAAGCTGTGGTTCTGCTAACACTGTATGTGTGATTTACCTCCTAAGATTTAGACACAGAATAGTATTCCTAGAAGCTGAGGCAACGATGGTGTCCTAGTTTGTGTTGTGGTGGAGGCAATTATATTACATTTCCAGGTTTTAAGCACATTTGTGTTTTTGAACCGCTTGTTTCAATTCTGAGCAAAATTCTGTTGATGACTGGTTTAAAACCAAACCATCCGGCGACGGCATTAGTTTTTATAACCGACTGATTCGTTTAAAAACTTCCATTTTAGGAGAATTTGAAAAAGGAGTTAGTTTCTAAAAACTGATGTTTTGGAATCGTTGAGACATTTGTTTGTCGAACAACAATGTTTTAATCAAACTGAGTTTCCACGACTTTTCCTTTTGTTACCAAATGTAGTCTCTTAACTCATTTATCACCATGTTCTTATCTTGCATTTGAGCTTTCAAATCTTGTATTTTATGATATTGTTCACGTTCTTCGAAATACATTTTGAAGCATTTTCATGAAAAGGGTTGTTTTTCATCTGTTCTTTACAATGTTGTAAAGAAAGTTCAAGAGAAATCGAGTGTTTTTCAAGTTTAGCAAAACTCTTTAAAAGCTTATTATGAACTTCGTTATTAACAGATTCAGTTTGTTTCGACAGCTTTT
Organism: Tanacetum coccineum; assembly: GCA_026074375.1. Lineage (NCBI taxonomy): Eukaryota > Viridiplantae > Streptophyta > Magnoliopsida > Asterales > Asteraceae > Tanacetum > Tanacetum coccineum. Next base: position 41,597 of record BQNB010029988.1, read on the forward strand.
GTGCAAGACATTCACATTCTTGGACTTTATGAAGATACATGCATTGCAATTCAGTATGAGCATTTAATTCAGACATAGAATGCAAATATGAACATATAACATCTTTAGACACACACTCTTCGATAAGTAGATCATACATATTTGAAAAATCAGCCTTTTCAGATTCAAGTTCGTCAACCTCGTTTTCAAGGGATTTAACGTACTCAAAATCTTCATGCATTTCTGTTTTAAGTTCGTGTTCAAATCGAAAACTGTCATTTTGTGACTTTATTGAAAGAGGCATGAGTAAGGTTTTTATCAAAAGTTCCATATCATGAGCAGTTGGCACGCGGAAACAACTACTAGTATGTTTACGCCAAGTTTGATCAACAATTTCTATAAATTGATTGATGTTAAATGTCATGTCGTTAAAAACTTGTCTACTTTTACTAATGGATTCTGAAACGGGAAAAGGCCAACATTTTTAGCAATGAGTGGGTTTTGTTCTAACAAACAGTTTTCTCCAATTGTAATACCTTACTTACCTTTCCGCGTTCCACTGATAAAGATACTCCATTGAGGTGCTTTGAAAAATACATAAAACTATTTGTTTTGTGTAATCATATGGGTTTAACATAATCTTTGATTCAATTTGATCTACTCTCGTTATCAAGATCATGGTCTCTTCCCAATCAGGGGCAAATCTTTTTTGCATGATCAGAAGTATCATATGGGATCTCATACAAACGGGGCTTTTCAGATTGAGCTTTCTTGAGGTACCTTGGATTGGCAAAGGTTAGTCTACCATTATATGTCGCACATTTGGGTGCTAACATATGAATGGTCTGAATTGACTGATTACGAGTATAAACAATTTCGTTCAAAAACTTTAACTGTTTGTCCATTTCAATCATCTTGTCAATATCTTTTTCTTCCTTAACCTTTAAATCCGAAATGACCTTTGTGTTCTCTTTGAGATAACCTTCTAGTTGTGACCTTGTTAAAAGACTCTTTTTGACTAATTCATCGTGTTTCTGATTGAGAACTGAAATTTCATAGGCTTTAGTTTTCAAACCTTCTTTAATTTCAATGTCTTTTAGAGCTAATAGTCCTAGAGTTTCATTTAACTTTGTTTGAAGAATTTCATAATCAATCGTCCGGTCATTAAAGGCTTTGTACTTCTCAAACTCATTCTGTTTGTTCTGAAGTGCAATCAGACAACTATCTACAACTATACCTCCCCCAGAGCACTATTGGTTTCATCAAGGTTAGTTTTGCACTTTTCCAATTCTTGAGTCAATGATGCGTTTGCTTTCTTTAATTGCTTTAAAATCGTTTTGTTTTCCTCCGTATCCAGAGTTAAATTAGCAAGCGCATCACGCTCATCAACACATTCTACAACATTTTGATCAACCTGATTATCATTAGTACATATATTTGATGAATCAGGAGTGACATTGCTATCATCCTTCTCCAAAACATATGTGTCGTTAATGGATTCAGGTTGCTCAGAATGTCGTCTCACATTGTCATACACATTACTTTCATCATGATTTTGTACCTGTTCTAATGGCTGACCAGTAGAACTGGATTCTTCAGGTGAGACCTCCTGAATCTTTGCCATGTAGCTGTAATGTGCTTCCAATTCCTGTTCATCAATCTCTTCATCCGTGTCCTCTAGCCAATCAGCTTGCTCAGCTTGTAGAGGAACACCTTGTTCAGCTTGTTTGCACATCATCATCTACCTTGTGATTCGAGTGGGGGGGGGGGGGGGGGTGGGGGGGGGGTCTTTAACACGCTTTGGCTCTTCCTGCATTCCTTTGCATATGGCCAAATCCTTGCCGTTAAAGCACTATAATCCCAGTCTGTTGCAGCTACCTGACAACCTACATTTCCCTAGCCCCAGCAACGGTCATTTGTCCTGTTGAAATCCCAAACTGCATTGACTGATTGTACAGTTATACCTTGGTGTGGTATCTACAGTCTTGTTCCTGAGTTTAGAAGAAGTTCAAAGTTGTTGTTTGGCAAAAAAGTTTGAGAGCTTCTTGAAAACTTTTGCAAGGAGTGCCAAATTCTTTTGCATTTCCTTATCCCTCTGAGCTTGTTCAGGATCACTGTCTTCTCTCTGAAACAGAACTCAGAAATGAGAGTGTAATTGGTTTTTGGCGACCTCTTTGCCTTGTGTGTCTGGTAGATGCCACTTTGTCTGTGTGGAAGATGAATTGCATTTGATCTTGAGGTTTTGGTGCTTGATAGTAATTATCTGAATATGGTTGAGCAGCCGCAAGAAGTGCTAATGGATTTGCACTTTTGGCTATTCTCTCAGCACGAATATCATTAACCTCCTTCAGAACTGCTTGAGAATGTCCCAAATAGTCTGTGAATGAGATGGATCTATTTTCTGATTGCTTGACAAGCGTCACAAACCTTGACCATTCTGTTAATAGCTGTTGAAGAAATTGAACATTCACTTGCATTGTTGTAACTTGCAAGTTGTTCCTTGTCAACTCATTCATCAATTTGTAAAACCGTGAGTAATACGACTCCATGGATTCTCCATCTCGAGAAGTAAACTTCCCAAATTCCCAGAACAGATTGGTCTTTACATCTTGTACGTTCAACGATTCACCCTGTTGTAGCCTTTCAATGGCTATCCACATTTCATTTGCTGTGTTGCATGCATCAACAGTTGAATAGATTTCATCTCCAATACCAGTTAAAAGCAAGAAAATTGCTTCCTTTTCAGACTGAAAGTGTTCTTTGTTCTCTGGAGTCATGTTCAATACAGTTTCAATTGTTGTATGTTGTTGAACTGCAGGACGACCTTCCGCTGCTGGAACAGCTTGAATAAGTACACTTGTTGGCACGTAGGGACCATTAAGTATGCATTTTTTCAGTCCCTCACCATTATTTTTTGTGTCAATGTACCGTAGAAAACGTGATCTCCATTGTGAATATCTTCCTGGTCCAAGCATTGGAGGACGATCTTTTGAACCAGCTGCCATGATATTATTGTGCATTTGACTATCTGTTGAGGATGTGTTACTCGAAGTAGACATGATGAATGATTGGTTGTGAATTATGAAGTGTGAAAGTTGTTGGATCTTAAGTGGATGAGTTGTGATTGAGGTTGTGGTTTTGAATAAATTACACATTCACGGGATTTTTACTCGTGCTATTATCAAACCGATAACGAATTAACGGGATTTTATAAGATCACTAGATAACCGTAAATGATTAATTGTGTCAGATTGTTATTCTTTTGATTAGACAATGATTGTTTGTTAAGTCCAAAATGAAGTTCTCAGTCCTTGAGGTTTGTTGTCTAAGGAAGGTCAATTTACAGCAAGTCTCAACGAAGAACAATTGTCAAATCTCAACCAAGAATGTTTGGGCAAAAGGCAATGTTGAGATTTGGTCAAAAGGCAATGTTGAGATTTGGTCAAAAGGCAATGTTGAGATTTGGTCAAAAGGCAATGTTGAGATTTGGTCAAAAGGCAATGTTGAGATTTGGTCAAAAGGCAATGTTGAGATTTGGTCAAAAGGCAATGTTGAGATTTGGTCAAAAGGCAATGATGTGATTTGGTCCAAAACGCAATGAATCTAGGAGACAATCGCAAATGAAGTCTTGAATTTGGGCAGGTTTCTCCAGTCAAAACATATAGGACCTACAAATAGCAAAACGCAACCAATGAGCAAAACGCAACCAAGATCAAAACGCAACCAATGATCAAAACGCAACCAATGATCAAAACGCAACCAATGATCAAAACGCAACCAATGATCAAAACGCAACCAAGAACTTTGCCAGAGAGTCAAAACGCAACGACGAAATATACGACTTTTTCCACCAAAAATCGCCTAAAAATCACCCTTTTTGACCTTTTAACTTGATTTCTCTTGCACAATTAGTTACCTTATGCCTAGATCTTGCTTAATAACATAAACATTCACACATCTAAGCACAAAAATCCGGGTTTGATTTTTTTTTTGACTTCAAATGACACACGAATTTGATCTTGTTGAACCACAAGAATCAACCACGAATCCACACGTAGCTCTGATGCCAATTGTAGGATCCCGATTTACACTTTCACTTCATATTACGAACCACGAATCGAACTAGAAAAGAGATAAAGAAAGATTGAGTTGATTTAGAGAGAGAAAGAAGAGAGAGAGAGATGAGAGAAAAAGAGAAAAGATATTTATTAGAAAAATGAGAAGAGATATTTTCTAAGTGAAAAATATCTATATATACCCCTACACATTTAATGTGACGCGCGGGATATTTAACTAGGACTCGGGCTCGGGTTTTGCTTGGGATTAAACCCGAAACATATACAATATTAGATTAACTATCGAGCCCGATTCTCGATAATATTCTATTACAACATTAACTAATTAATTGACCGAGACTTAAATACATAATGAACGAACTTCATGTTCGACTCAATATTTTGAGGCTAACAAAACGCCTCGATCATAGAAATGACAAAGACAACATAAGTTGGCGTTCCCATAATGGTAAACTTCCCTTACATCCCAAAGTTACATACTTTTACAAAAATGGTGATATCGGCCATTTAATACAAAACTATACATCGTTGATTTTTATCCACGAATAATCGATCCTTCCAAAAAAAATTTTGGTTTAAGTTTAGCGAACCGACTATAAATCTTCCTTCTCTTTTTTGATGCATTTTCTATTTTTTCATTTTTTTTAACATAAAACTCGGTGCAATTTTACCGTCTTCACAATCATCATTTTTCTGGATAATTCTTCGTTTAACACTTCATCTTCGGACATAATACATAATCGCGAAAGTAGCAAAATACACGAGCTACATATTTTTCTACTGCATTGTGCAATTTCCCGACCTAACCAGAAATAGAAAATTTCACTTTGACACAGGAAATACAATACTTTACACAAAAGCAATTAGCAACTTTGATTAAGTAGGCTTAATCTACATGGTAGGCTAAGGTGTAAAGGTGTAACGAAATAGACATATGGTGTGAGCACGGGTTGCAAAAGTTTGCTTCTGGCGACTGAGAGTGCAATACAACAGTAGTTTCGTTGTAGTTGAAGCCATAATCTTGAAGCTGTGTTCGGCTTCCCATTACTCTTGAGCACACCTTGCAGATAACGCACGTATTCAGCCTTGCGGATGACATTGCAGACAATTTGTTCTTTGACATCAGCTGATAGTTATCACTAGGAACTATTATTGCTCAGAAGTGTTTTGTAGGAGTATCAACGCAACCGACATGGATCGGCATCTAAATAGCTGTTAGTTCAAAGCCAGAAACCCTTTGTGATACTAGAGCCTGTGAATGGTACCTGTTAAGTTCGAAAGACTTTTAACCCTTTTGAGGTGTTTTTTAGTCGGTCTTGCTTGATATCTTGACAATAACATACAGCTTGCACATGTTGGTCTACTAGATTCGATACATGGAGTGACCCGTTTGCTACGATAGTCAGTTTGGTCTATGGGTTCACCATCAAGTCTACATCTAATTTAGGTTTAGTAGCCCATGGTGTACCATGCTTTTATCCTTTTTCCTACATGTTTTTTAGATTCTAAAGTATATTTGGTGATTGATATATGATACCGCGTGGGGTTGGTGGTCTGAAGTCCTAGAAAAAATTTAATTTCCCATTAGGACATCTAAATCTACGTGCATTAATTTTTCAAAACGTTTTGAAAATTTAGGGTTTGTGAAACCAAAAATAATGTCATCAACGTAAATCTGTACAAGTAGAATGTCCTCCTAGTATTTTATTGTGAATAGGGTCGGGTCAATGATACCTTTAGTAAAACCTTTGGAAATCAGGAATTTTGATAGTTCATCATACCAGGCTCTCGGAGCTTGTTTCTAATCATATAGAGCTTTCCTTGCCGTGTAAACTTTGTCTGGGGATAGGATCAACGATAATCCTTCTGGTGGCAACATAAACTCCTCCTTCCAATAAACCATTAAGAAGTGCCGTTTTCAGTACCATTAAGAAATGCCGTTTTCACGTCCATCTGATAAATTAGAAAAGACTTGTGTGCAGCATATGCGACAAAAATCCTGACAGCCTCAAAGCGAGCAACTGGAGCAAATGATTCTTCAAAATCAATACCCTCTTCTTGAGCATAACCCTTTGCTATAAGTCGTGCTTTGTTGCGAATTACAGTTTGGTCTTCATCCTTTTTTTCCATAACCACTTTAGCTTGATTACGTTCTTGCCAAAGGATTGTCAACGAGTTCCCAGACTTGTAGTCTATCAAACTGATGAAGTTCTTCCTGCATTGCTTCAATAAGCAAAACGCAATGACCAAAACGCAACCCATAAGCAAAACGCAATGAAGAACACCCTTCGTATAGACAAAACGCAGCCAAGAAAAAAATCTTTAAACTTTCCTGTTAGCCACGAAATGATGTTAAAACTACCAAGTAATGATGCAATGGATAGTTCTAAGCCCGGAAGTACAAGTCTTTAACATCTTTAACCACAAACAAAGATCAAATAAGGATTTTTCTTGCTACTTTTTTCGAACTAAAAAAAAAGAAAAACTAGCCTCGAAATTCAATCACTATCCACCCGAGGCGACTGATACCAAATGTCGGAACCCTATAAACACTTCACTTCAATGTCTTGATAGCACAAAATAAATAAGAAGAAGATTAGTGGTGTTTGTGGTGGTTGCGATTTGCTTGAGAGAGAAAGAGAGAAAAAGTGGAAGGATTACTTGCAAATGAAAAGTTACAAATGAATCAACACCCTCTCCATCCTTGGAGAGGGGTATTTATAGTTAAGACTAAAAGGCTTGCATGCCTTTAGTAATTCTACGGGCCGGGCTAGGGTTTACTTGGGCTTTCGCCCGATACACGTGACCGGTTAGATTACATTGAATGAGCCCGTTTACCCGTTCTAGTTTATTACAACGTTACATATTAAAATGACCGAGACTTAATATTCTAAATGAACGAACTTTCGTGTTCGACTCATTATTTGAGGCTAACAAGAAAGTACGTAAGAGGCATTGCAAGTCCGGTACTAAGTCGAATGCCATATTCGCATCAGGACGGGTAGCCTAATAATTAACCCAGCCACAGAAGTACGTCTTCCATCAGCCGTAAGTCGAATGCCATATTCGCATTACCCGGCCACGGAAGTACGTCTTTCGTCGGCCGTAAGTCGAATGCCATATTCGCATTACCCGGCCACGGAAGTACGTCTTCCGTCGGCCGTAAGTCGAATGCCATATTCGCATTACCCGGCCACGGAAGTACGTCTTCCGTCGGCCGTAAGTCGAATGCCATATTCGCATTACCCGGCCACGGAAGTACGTCTTCCGTCGGCCTTTATTATACGGGGTCCGCCTTCATCATTATAAATCCTTCTCATCATCCTCTCGTCAGAAACGAACGAGAATGGTATCTTGCCAATGCTAGTGTTACCCCGACTATAGAAAACGTATTCTTCTTACGGGGTCTTTACCGTCTAGCCACGGGAAACCAAGCGTCCGAGCACAATCACCCGACACATGTACGCGGGTGCTGCCTAAGATAGGGCATGATTGACACAGTTTGAAGATAGATATGGCGGCGTATGGTTGGAAAGTGCGAACGTCTCCGCGACGGTAAGAGTAGTCCTTTTAGTCTAGTAACCGCGGCTACGGCCACGCTTACTAGACTGGGGGGACATGATGACGTATAGTGTGGACCGACCCGGCCCACTTATACTATTATGGGCTTACTTGCTGAGGACGTATAGCATAAGTCTAGCATAACATGATCAAGAACCATATCATACTAGACTGGGGGACATGTTGGCGTATAGTCCGGAATGGGCCGGACCCAATGGGCCGAACCCGATAAAAGGGTGGCCCACATCCTACGTAACCCTAATCCATACACTATATATACAAGGGTAGGATCATCCTACTTGGACAGGTTATTCTCTACCACCTCTTTATATAACATGCTTATACTATTCTGACTTGACCGTCGGAGGGTGGATCCCGGGCTCCGGCCTCGGGTCCCCTTCTAACCGGTTCTTCTTTGGCAGCACTATTCAAGGCCCGAAAGACGTACGAACGGCACCAGGAGAGTCGTGAGGACCGGCCCGACCAAATTATGCATCAACGGTGTGTGTAGAAACCTGTAGTGTATCTTTTTGTTTTAGTTTGATGCCACGCAATCAAACTAACAAGTGTTGCTTTAGTTTGATCAATTGTTAAGTGTTAGCTGCTCAACTAGAGTTGCAGGTGGTTTCATTAGATGATAAGTGATTTATACAAACAAGCCCCGACTCCTTTATAATTGCTTACTACTGTACATTTAACCTTATATTTGTTTAAATAGCTACTGAATTAACAATGTTTTATTTTTATTAAATACATTTTGAGCGTTGCATAAATAGTTGTATTCTATTTCAGGTAGACTTTTTTTAATATAAAGATTGAATAATTAATAGAAAAATGTGTCTTAACAAAAGACCATGCTACAGGTTGTCATACCAAAGGAGCAAGTTTGTGTGGAAGGTCAACTTCTTGAAGTTATGCATTCTTAGGTGTGATCAATGTATAAATTTTATGGAAGAGGTGCTTCTGATCTTGAATAAGATACGGGGTTCACACTCGACGTTATAAGTTCGGGTGCTAAGTTTATAGAAGTTAGTAGTCATAGTAGCATATAAGATAAGACATTGCCGAGTTTATAGATACTGTAATTGATATTTAGGAGTTTAGGGCGCGCTTTGGTTAAAACATGTTTGGATCCCCTACTTTGTTTTGGTTTCATAATATCATAAATTCCTTATAGAACTTTGGTGAGAAGTGAAACCTACATATTAGGATATTAGGATAGATACATTGGCCCATACGATCATGTAAAAGAATCTTGACTTTTACAAAACTTATAGGTACTCTACTGAGTAGTTTAAACATTTTTTTGGAAATCCATTCCCTGTAACCAAACTTCGATAACTACTAATCCGTATTGTGTGCCTTTCTATGTTTAGGTAATCTGATGACACTATATGGGACTTAAACAGATGTTCAGCGGCTGTGATGACCACACAAGGCCTCAAGAAAGGCGAGATGGTCCGTGTCTTGGTAGGGCAACTTACTGCTGTTGTAGCCATGGTGAATGCATCCCCTTTGTTCGATTATTAGCCTGTCTGAGCCCCTGTATGATGACGATGCCACATCTCACATAATATATACAGATTTGCTTTTGAAGTGCCTGTTATCGATCTTTATTCTACAGAATCGCACACGCGATGAATATATGGATGTCACTTATTAGTATTAGTAAGATCTGATTATATCTATTGATACCTCTAAAATCTTTGGGTGCTGGACTAAAGGCTAACACAAAAAGTATCAAATGAAACAGATAACTTGATTGCATATGATGAATAACACCAAAAGATTTTAGAGGTTGTAGGAAACAAGATACATAAAAGACTTTGCAACGAAGTGAAGCTTAGGAAGAGGTGGAAATAACTATTGCCCCCGACGCAAAGCGCGGGTCACTTTCCACCTCGTTAGCATAATGTAAGAAACACTGAAATTAAAGTCGAGAGTTTGATTTAACACTTATGTACCATCATCATCTATTGTTATGTATTGATGTTTGGGTGTTCTATGTTGCTGTTAATATTGTTTAAAATCTATGTAATAATGTAAAATTTACAATCCTATACTATTTGGTTCTCTGATTTTGGGTACTAAGTGGCTATTATTTTTGTAACCATTCGTTAACCATATAAAATAACCATGAAGCCTAATTGTATGCATATAGAATTCAACCAATGGAAGTCACAACTCAATTATGAAAGCCTACACTAAGAGGAAGATAATAAATACATACTGATTTTTTTTCCCATCATGTGAAGCCAAAAGTGTTGGATTTCAAGATTTTTATTCGTGTTTTCTGCTTTGTCCGTGTGAATTTGAGTATAACCTTAAGTTGAATTAGTCAAACCACACTTGGAGCTTCCAAACATAACATGGAGTGCCAAACAAAAACACTGATAATCATATATTCAATCCGTTGGGTTATGGTAGTTGGCTAGCACATATACGTTACGAATATGTGAGCCTATTGGGGGCACACACGTTAAGACACGAAGAGTACGTTTATTATGTAATTAATATATATACTTGTTATATATTTATTAATTATATAATATGTTTCACGAAATATATTTAACGGTAATTAGTTTAACCGTTTGACGTTATAAACTAATTAACATACGTTAAATAAAAAAAAAAGGACCTAAAGTGTCGATTTTGAAAAGTGTAGGATTGCTAGACAATGACTTGGAGTAAGAAACAAGTTTTTGGCTAGGGTTTGTGCACTATATAAACACCCGTAGGGTGCTCTTGTTTGCGTCGTCACATACCAAACGATCCTACATAAATACTACGACTAACTCAATACCCTGAAGACCAAATTCGGTTTTCTTTTCTTTGACTTACCAATCAGCGGCAAGAAACATTTATTACAAATGTTGCATTCACCCCTATTGATGGTATTCACTGTTTAGAAAACAAAAACGAGTAAAGGTTTGTGTATTTACTCGTATAAGACAAGAAACAAAGTAATATTATATTGCTTTGGTTTTCTTTTCCTTTCTCTTATTATACATGATCGAACGCAATACCACATGTTGTTTTGGTTTTCGGTTCAAGTTATTTAGCTTACACCATCGGTGCATGGAGCTCGTGAAGTTACGACTAGCATTGTTGCGTACTTGTTCGACGTGTTGTGTGAGCAACCGTAGAGGTGGTAATTTAATCACTTGTTTCAAGATCAAGATCAGGCGTAAGTTTATTGATTTTTATCATTAAACAAAAGGTTAGTAAATATTTACTTTGTTATAATTATTTACTTTATTAAGTGTTAATTCTATGTGCCTTAACTAGATCCAATCCGCTGCGTACTCGTAGCTAAACTGGTTACCTAGATTGTTAAATCCCAACAGTGGCATCACGAGTCAACTCGTTTTGGCATTAGGGTTACACTTTTGAATTATATCTTGTCTTGATTTGTACACGCCTAGATTTAATTCATATAACCTGATCTGCTGCGCTTGATATTTTATTTAATGTATTCTTGCAAATATGGCAAAGATCATGCAAATCCTTGCCATAATTAAATAAAATCTGTAGATCTAGATCTTGATTACTTTTGAATGCTAAAAAAGGGAATAAAATTAAACTTGTTAAGTTAGTATATATGTTTCCTTTTAATAAAGATCACACTATATATATAAAAGATCTTGATTTTATTTATAGTAACTAAAATCTTTTATTTTTGGAAACTAGATCTTTTACATATTTAGTCTGATTGTGTTTACCTATCCGGCCATAAGACCTACTCAATCACTTTTGTGATGAATGGGGCGATCTAGGCACATTGATGAAAACCTAGTGAGGGTCTTATGGTTCTCCAATTGGGGAAGACTCGCTTGAGAACTCGGATTTTACATGTTTACTTGTTAATTTAATATCATCATTAGCTTTAGTCTTTATGTGCATATTTTTACTTGATTACTAGTATACGCGCCTAATATGTATGCAATACGGACTAAAACCTAAAGAAAGATGATGTTAAAACAAGTCTATTAATTACACGTTTAAATACATGCTCATTGTGACCTATTATTTGTTTCGTGTAAAATTTGATTTTTGAGAAAATTAATAAGACTATAAACTATGAAACTTGATTTCAAGATTAAAAACTGGACGCTATGGACTCATGGGAAGTACGGCTCATCCACTAGAACAAACTATAAGAGAAGTTTAAGGCGGGTCGTTTTTACGTAATTCCCTAAAGAAATAAGGTTTTTAATATGCTTTGCACTGACCTGTTTCTCCGTTTTTTTGTGCGTTCGATTGGAGTTACCGTGAACCATGGCATGTCACTACAGTGTCATTATTAAAGGTTTTTAAAACCAGTGATACAAAGTTGTTTTGCATGCCTCTTTGTACACGCAATTTACACATTTATGTGCATACCCCTTTAAAAATTTTAAGTCTGTGCCAGCCAACCAAGAACACGTGCAATTGGTTTGACCGTTTTGGTCAGACCTTAGGGCCCTACCAACCCATGGCGAATTTCGTGCTCTGGTCAGACCTCTGACGATTTTTGCAAGTTTTTGCTTGGTTAACTTAATTCGAGTAGGCTTGGTCAGACCTTGGACCCGAGGCATAAGATGATACTAAACATGCTCTTAACATTATTAGTTGATTACTAATGTTTTGACAAGTATCAAAAATCTAAGAGTTGCATTAAAATGCAATTAACACTCGACGCTTACCTCTCGCCCCACTTGTTTACGCCCTGGTCAGACCTTTGGTAATAAGTGGGAGGTCAAGTTGGATCTTAGTCTTAATTAGTAAATTAATTGAGTAGTTAATTCAATTAAGAAATTAATTATCGAAAATACTAAATTGAACTTTCTATGTTCTGATTGATTGTGTTATTGCAACATAATTCGTAAACGAAAGTTTGTTTTCTAATAGAAGACAAACATAGTCTCTTTTCCTGGTAAGAAGAGTGAGACTTACTCCTATCTCTTCTCATTGGTTGACAAGAATAAGATAGGGCTATAATTGAATTATTGTATATTATATTTAAACTCGCTTTTAATCTTTCATTACCCTCTTCCGGTTCTGAAATCTTTGAAAGATAATATATTTTGTGTAACTAGAGTACATTTTGTCTATAGCTACAAAAATAATGACATCTTGCACTTGTCACGATGTATGAGTTTAAACCGCAACGAGTAAAGAAAATTACTAGCAGGTCTTCTAGGTATTTTCTTGGATTCACTTCATTCCTTATCGTGCTAAACACCATGTTGGGTATTTTTTTCTTAGCCCATGAGGATTAATAGCCCAACACATTGAGGCCCATCTTGGGTCTATTTAAGGACTCTTATTATTGTGGTTAGCAGTAAGATGTGTGAAGAGTTGTAAGGGAAAGAAAAAGAAAAGAAAAAAAAGAAGATTTTCGGAGTAATATATTACCCAAATCCAACTGCAGTGTTTTTCCGATCACTGGAGATTGCACCGTCGGATCGTCCCGATTTTTGGATTGTAGCTTCCTGACATCGAGAGGAAGGTTCTGACCTTTGGGATTTTGATTTTGATGCCTGGATGTCCGTTTTCATACCTGGGCAAATTGCATCTTATTTGGTGATATTCTTCCTTTCTTGTTCTTTGATTGTTGTCATATATCTTGATGCTTGATTCCAAGATTATGATGTTTGTTGTATACCTTTAGTGTTATTTAAAGAAGACCTTGTGTACCTTTCCTCGTTAATAGTGAATTTATGCGGCACTAGGTGTCCCGTGGTTTTTACCCGTTTTGGGGTTTTCCACGCTAAAAGTTTGATGTTCTTGCTGTGTGTTTGATTATATTTTTATCTGATGTTTTGGGGCTGATTTGAGACTGTTAGGGGCTGATTAGAGTTGTTTTTATTTTTCCCTATTTGTTTGCATCCTCATAGGCTCATACGGGTTTGGGTAAGTACTGTCAAACGAAGGTTTTGCTTCCGCAATTATGTTTATACCGTTGTGACCCATTGTTCTTACCTGTTAAATTGGTATCGAGAGCTTGGTTCTTGGTTTGGGGACTTAACCTGTTTGAACGATGGAAGCTAATACAAGTAGGATGGTTAGTTTGAATGGTTCTAATTATCATGTTT
>BQNB010029989.1:0-51140 GCA_026074375.1 Tanacetum coccineum
GGATTCTGGATTTGAGATAATTACATATTCAGATGCAGACCATGCAGGGTGTCACGATGATTGCAAAAGTACATCTGGAGGAATTTAGTTTCTGGGAGATAAGCTAGTCAGTTGGTCATCTAAAAAGCAAGATTGTACAACTATGTCAACTGCGGAAGCATAATACGTATATTTATCTGCATGTTGCGCACAAGTCATTTGGATGAGGACACAACTGCTTGATTATGGATATCGTTACACCAAAATTCCAATGTATTGTGATTCAAAAAGTGCAATTGCCATATCCTGTAATCCGGTACAACATTCTCGTACAAAGCACATCAACATCCGATATCATTTTATCAAGGAGCATTTTGAACAAGGTACAATTGAACTTTACTTTGTCGGGATGGAATACCAACTTGCTGATCTATTTACAAAAGCCCTTCCAAAAGAAGGTTTGAGTATTTAGTTCACAAGATTGGTATGCGATGTATGACTCTAACACAATTGGAACGTCTCGCAAAGTCATCTTCTTGAAAAAGAAAGATCATACATCAAAATCTTTGTAAATACATTCAAAAACAAAATTAAAAATAAAAAAATGCAATGAAAAATTAAAAAAACGCACAAAAAATTATTGTGATTTTCTGTTCAAAATATTAAAAACAAAATACAAAAGTTGAAAAACACAAAAATATAATTTAAATGATGCAAACACATATCTTATCCAACTTATCAGTTTAATGATGTTGTTTTCACAAATTGTGATTTTCAAAAGCTTTTAATGCATCATTAACTGAGGGGGAGTTATTCGTTCATCAAAATGATTTGTCATCGATAAAATATGTGTTTTGTAATCATTTTCATTCACAAAAAGAATTCATCTCTCAAAAATCATTATTTTTTTTTGAAAAATCAAAAATGTGTTGAAAACTACAAAAATAACAATCTCTTGAATAAGTTCTTTAGGTAGATATTTATTCAAGGGGAGTTATAAATTTTTTATTTTATCAAAATCTTCTCAAGCGTTTTCAAAACTATAAAAATAACAAACTCTCAAATTAAATTCTTTAATTAAATATTTAATTGAGGGGGTGTTATAAAATTTTTAGTCACTTCAAGATCAAAAATGAGATCTTAAATGCAAAGATAACAATCTTTTAAACAATTTTTTATCTAAAAAAGGGAAAAAAATTTCAAATGGATATTTGTTCAAGGGGGAGTTATGAATTTTTTTTAATAGCGGGATCTTAACTGCAAAAATATCCCAAGAGGATAATTGGGAAAAGTGGTTTAACTCAAAAGGGGAGTTTATGAAAGTTATGTTGGACTTTTAAAGAATACGAAAGTAAGTAGAGGGACTGAAATTGACAAAAACTCAAAGCTGTTTTCGTAACTATAAAAACCAAAGGTTTCATACGAAAGCTTATCACTTTCGTACGCAACCTAAGAACTTTCAGAAATCCTCTCAGTTACTTGAGCTTTCGTATCTTTGCAAACACATGATCCAAATCGTTTTACGATTCTTTGAGATTAACAAACGTAAGGATACACGATTTCATTCGATTCCTTATACGTTTAGCTGTTATAATTGATTGTTTCATAGGTTTTGGATAGATCTAGGGTTTCGTAAAATTAAAAGTTATGATTATGAGAAATTGATTGAGGCAAAATGTTATTAAGTGTGTTGGGATAAGATTTGTGTTGATAGATCACCAAAAATAACTGAATGGACCATTAATCAAGGGGTTACGTAACCGTATGAAGTTTCGTAAGATTGATCATGGACTTTTGGACAAGACATTGAACCTTGATTGTTATTAGGATGATAAGACTCAATGTTAAATCTTAAAATTAATTTTAATTATCATTCTTAACACATGATTTGTCATACGAAATCAGTTTTAGAAATAAGATTAGGTTACGATTTCGTAAAATCCATGGGTTTTGTAAACACAATTGGGCTGACACAAAGAGGTTTCGTAAAAGTTTAATGGTCCAAATCATATGGGTTTCGTAAATGTCTTATTGGGCTAGATTTAATTGCTTTCGTAAAACAAATGGGCTAAAATTCTGGGTTTTGGGATAAATTTTTATGGATACTCAAATGGCCTTAATTGTTAAACAAATGACATTTAACAAATCCAATGATAAATTTTGTTATAAACTCATATCTTTATATTGATAAGGCAAATGGTGAAGATTGTGTTCGGTTACGACCATTTTCGAAATTAACAACATGAGGAATGAGAAATGTATTGACCATCCAGTTATCGTATATAAGAATATGATGTTGTTAACTAAATTTTTCATTCAATAATCAATGATTCAAATGTGCTTCAAAAGATTTGTGGAAAATGAATGAAAGTTGTGACTCAAATGTCTATGATCATTTCTCAAAATGATTCTCATGTTTCAAAAAGGAAAATTCCAAAGTTTTAAAAAAGAGTATTTCTAACACCATGCAACATGGTTTATGACTGACTTTTGAACACAATTGGGTAAATGGTCTAAGTCATGTCCAGTTTCAACCATTTTCTGCAATGAACAGAATGAGGTGTGAGTGACTTAGTGACCATCCAATTGTTGTTTCATGAGTTTTGTTGTATAATCATCATTTTTCAAACATCTCTGAAAAAAATGACTTTGGTTATTTTATCTTAATTTTTTCTATCAAAAGCCATACTTTTGTGTCATAAAAGTCTTACTCTTTTACTGAATTTTTTTTAAGAATATAAAGATTACTCTTGAATTTCTTAAACATCAATCGTTTTCTCTACAAGTGTTTTTGCAAAATTGATATTTTTCAAAATCAGAGTATATCTTTACTATTCTTGTAAGAGTATCATTTTACAAATTGCTTTTTGGTGAGGAAACTTAAATAGAATGAGAGATAAAATCCATACGCAAAAAAGCAAATCAAAGTATGCTCGAAAAAGAAATGCTAGAGCATACAAAATGATATCAAAAGAAAAAGACGAATAAAACGTATGGCATGTGCCCAGAAAAGCAAGAATTGGCACATGAGTAAGAAAAATGATCAAAATATGCTAAAAAATAATTGTCAGAGCATAAAAAAACAGACATAGTGGAAAGAGACAAAAATGTTATATAATTTTGTATTTCATATCTTTATCTCATTTCACTAATCACTTCATTTCATCATACAGTACTCATCATGGCTCAACAACAACAACAACCAATCATTCTTGCAGATCAACTTGTCTCCATAAAATATCAAGGCATTGGAAGATGTAACAATTATGCTATGCTCCAGAATATTCCATGCTTTGCGGAATGCAAGATTGTGGGACAAATTCTGATTGATCATGCTTTGAGCTATGCTCTGACTGCAACTGTAGATGTTTTAGTTATTTACCTACAACAGTTTTGGAGGACAGTCAGCAAGGTTGACAATACAAAGGACACAATTCACTTTATGCTGGACATAAATGAGATCACCTACATTGTAAATATGTTCTGTTCAACTCTTCA
Source organism: Tanacetum coccineum (assembly GCA_026074375.1). Classification (NCBI taxonomy): domain Eukaryota; kingdom Viridiplantae; phylum Streptophyta; class Magnoliopsida; order Asterales; family Asteraceae; genus Tanacetum; species Tanacetum coccineum. Next base: position 3,478 of record BQNB010029989.1, read on the forward strand.
GTTGCCAGTAAAAACTCTTGACAATCCATTTATTATACCAATAACTCTGGAATACATTCAACCATTCATGAAGATCATAGGTTATCAAGGAGATCTTGATAAAGTGAGTGCTTTTTACATGAAGTATCTTGCTCAACCATGGCAGACTATGTTCAAGGTGTTCAACCGTTGTCTTACCTCAAGAACATCTGGACATGATCAGATAAAGATCAATATCTTCAGATTTTTCATGTTGTGGTCAACCGTATTCATGTTGACCATGCTGCTCTTTTATGGTGGGACTTTCTTCACGGCGAATAGCAGAAGAGAGATGTTATCCAGTACCCTTGATTTATAAAGCTCATCATTGCTGATTTGATGAAGAAGCTTCCTTCTATTCCTCAAAGACTTGAAGAGGATTATCATTTCATCAAGGATGATATTCCATTGGTAAGTGTTTACACTATGGGGAATGTGACTATTAAAGGGATACTGATTCCGGATGAGTTTTTTACTGACGACATCCGTGCCACCAAGGAGTATAAGAAGTATGAAAAGGTATTTGTCGGGGTAGGCGTTCCAACGATTCAGCCGTAACCGGTTAAATCTACCCAAAGAACGATTAGGACACCTAGCGCCTATAGGACACCTACCCATACTACTATTGCTAATGATGTTGTTCAAAAGAAGCGAAAGAGAAAGCAAATTGCTAGAGAAACAAGCTCACCAAAACCATCTCTAAAAATTCATGTTAAACAATTTAAATCCAGTGATACTCCCATTCCACCTTCAAGTGATGACAGAGAAAGGGACAAAGAATCCTATGCTAGTGGGTTGTTGATTCAGTTTTCCATGATGACGATGATTTCGGTAATAGGATAGTCCGGAAGTCATAAGAAGAATTCGAAAATTGTTGATGATGATGTGAATGAGAAAGAGAAGAAGGATGAAAATAAAGATGATAATGATGATGATGTCAGTGATGATCACACTGATCAGACATTGGACAAAAACTCAAAGAGGGTTAGTTTGGAGACTAGGATGCGAGACACAGACACCAATTCCCTCACCCTATAGATCCCTTAGGGACAAAATTATTCTTCGGATAAGACAATTCTGAGAATTGACATTTATGGTATCACCTTCAACTGCTATACATCTCATGGTAAAAAGCAAAACAAGATGTATTTCCACCAAAGTACACACACATTCCACAAGCTTTTCACAGGATATGCAAGAACGTCAGATATTATGATTAAGCAAATGGAAAAGAATTTGTTACTAACCGTGATTTTTAGGCTATTCACATGAATGTTTGATACGTTCTCCATGACGATAATTTCCTAAGGAAATTGCTTTAAATGCTACAAATGATATAATTGAAGCTAATCTTCCATCCAAAAGTCTTAGGTTGAACGCTGTCATTAAAAAAAGAGACACGTTTCAAGAGATGTACCAGCCCTGTATTTCTAAGGATTTATGTTCATTGATGATTCTGTCGTGTAGGTTTAATTTATTGATTACATAAGTTTTACAATTTATATTTAACCGACTTATCCTAAAACAACATCTTTTAACGCGGCAGTATACCCGATCGGTGAGTTTTCATGGTTAGTATTAGGGTGTCGAAACACTAAGAGCAAGGTCGTTAACATTATATATTCTATCAGTATTTTAATTACTTTGATTAAGTTATTCTAATTACTTGTTAACCTATGCTATATACGTTTTCTAAACAAAGTGAGGGGTTTTCAGCGTTAGAGCATGGCATGAGGTTTTATGGTGACATATACAATTTCTAAATCCACAATAAACATGCAAAGATAACTATCTGAAGATAAAGAGGGTGACACGCCAAATGATAGAAAACTCGTATTATTAGCCATATTAAATCTGATTAAACGTTGATTTGTTTATTTAGTGCAATGATTTCTTATCTCGAAGCAGCATATCATTCTTAAGACTTAGACATGACATCATCCTAAGACCTAGACACGTTGAATCCTGTCACAATTAACGTATCCGCATAAAGCATCCTTTTAGTTTAATTATAATCTATCTAGGTATTAAAGCAATGGTGATCTTGATAAACCCTAGCCCATCGGGACTTTACCCACTTACTGTTTGAAGGCATTTTATATAATGGTAGTTCACTGTTCAAATCTTTATCAATTAGTTAAGAACATACTTGTTGAAACATTACGGGTCACATGCTGGTCCAACTAAGCTCTTAATTTAAAGACAAATACAGAACATTATTTGTGATCCTATTGGTCTAGTGATATAAAACACGATATGGAGAGCTATCCCAGTATCTAGTTCATTTGTTAAGCGTAACTAGACCCAGTTGAATGATAGGCCGTATATTCAAACACGTAGACACGTATCACGTGATAAACATAATTAAACCTTTAACGATAAATTAAGAAATCGATTTTAAAACAAACCAAACATTAAATCTTTATTAAGATGGCTAATACCCATTTTAATTATACAAGCGTGATCAAATAACCAAGGTAAACTAAACATTTTACCGAACATTACCAAAAATTAAATGATTACAAGAGTATAGGAATTTCACGGTGTCTTCTATGGAATCGTGGTCTATGCTTGACCTTTGGTTGCTCTTCTTTTCTTCAAAAAATCGTCTTTTATATGTATGGTATGAAGAATATGATTTTGCACACTCAAAACTTGTTTTTGAGTCTTCTATAATGTTTGAAAAAGTCTGGATATGCCATATTGAGCTAGGCCAATACGGCGTACTGAGGTGTTTCCCTTGGAGTGTGCGCAAAGTTTATAATTAATAAAATATTCATTCCCAAAATATAATTATCTCCGTATCTTTGAATGTCTATCTAGCTGGATACAACGTATGGCAGAAGAGTGATACGCCATATTGGGAATTATTTGTACGCGCTTTCTTGTGAAGAGCTGGCGTTGATACGCCGTATCTCTTTTCTGGATATGGCGTATTGGTCAGAAATAAGCTATCTTCAAATATCTTTGTTTTAGCTCCAAAATATGCGCCTTTTAGCATGTCTTCACAAATCACTCCATAATTACTGCAAATAACACTTTTAAGCAATTAAGTACAAACTCTTGCAATAATTATATAAAAGTGAGTAACTTATTTAGGATAAATGATGATATAAATGTAACGTTATTTGATGTCACCAATCATGCGCCAAAGTTAATTGAAGAACTTTTTTAGAATTATATATAGAACAATGTTATTACTATTCATCCGATAACCAGCTCTTCGACTGCTACACCATCATCTATTGATCTTAAACATCAACTGTATTTGAAGATGAAGAGGAGTCTTCAAGATTAAGCTGATGATCCAGAGTTGTGGGAAGTTAAAGTCTTCAGCCTCGTCTGGTCCTTGTAGAACATATACTTTTCACGGTAGTGATCACAATGACCATCAAGAAGATGATGCTCCTTCTGAGGGGGATAAAAGAGCGAAAAGGCAAAAGACATCAAAAGCCTAAAATCTGCAAGAGGCTCTTCATCAAAACAACCAGCTCAAAGATCTGAAACCTATGTATCTAAATGACAACAGCAACGACAAGAATGTGATACATAGGTTGAGGAACCTGTAAGTGATGTAGACAAGGTGATTCCTGAAGATGATTCTCCTGAGCTTATTGAAGAACTTCAAAATGTTGATAAGCATGTTCCAATGGTCTATGATCATGAAAGAATGGAGGCTACGTTAAGAGATATGATATGTAATCAGTTCAGAAATACTGAAGAATATGCTTACCATTTGGAACAATCAACGAACTATATGGAGAATCAGATTGTATGGGAAAGTAGACAAGAGGACGTAAGACGATTAAAGCCACAAGCTCTTGTTTTCTATGGTCCTCAAAGAAATCTGAATGAACCTCCAAGATATCTATACAACAAGGATTTATTTTTCTTGAAGAATGGAAATTCAAAAGAGAAGAGCTATATTCTATCACTCTACAAGATACACACTGTTCCATTTTCGGAAGATGATCTGAAAGAAAAGATGAATCGTTGGGTTCAAAAAGAATTCAAGTCCTTCAATGAAGAAGCACAATTTTTGATTCAATATTAGAAAGATACATAACACAAGAGATTGTACAAGATTAACCACAGAAGGGTTAGAGCTAATCCAGAAGAATACTTCTCGAATCACAAGATTGTTGAGGTTGTTAGAGTCACTACTGAGCAACAACACGGGTTGGATTTTCTAGAACAGATCATTGTGATGAGAGAAAAAGATAAATCTTTTCAGAGGCTAACTTAAAGTATCTGAATAAGAATGATATTGAAGATTTGTATTATCTTTGCCGAAACAAGAAAGTTGACTATCGTGAGAACACGTCGCTGAATTCTTTAATGACGTTTATCAAGAACCGTGTTATCTGGGAAAGAGTTCATGACTTTCACCTGGGATAGAAAGCTACCAAATACGAGTCAACCTAACTGCACCAACGTTGATATTCCCTGGTATCGAAGCACGTGATCCTTATTCTATAGTAGATAAACCAAGCACGGGTTTAATTTACTTAAACAACATAGAAGAGAAAAGGGTTATGTATTTGGTAGAGATTATGAAGTTTTGTGATGCTACGCTAGAAAGAGTCTTGAAGGAAGTGAAGCTAAAGATCTTTCAGACTGGGTTTTGGAAAAAACCACCACTGCTGGGTGATTTAGATCGTGATATAATGAAAGCATACAAAAGAGAAATAACCAAGCGTCTAAGGCACCGTGAGCAGATGAGAAGGTGAGAGTCTTTTGTAAATGGAAGACCAATTCTACCGACGATGTGGCGTCAGTAATAATCAACCCTTAGGGGGAGATTGTTAGGAATTAAAAAGTGTTAATTATTAACAATGAATTGGTCTTGTAATAAATAGTATAGAAAATAGTATTTATAATGTAATAAGTCAAGCTTGGTCAAACGTAAGAAAATATTGACCATGTGAGACATTTAGTCAAAGTAGGAAAAATAGAAGGTTAGAAGAATAAATATAAATATCCCTTTCATAAGAGGTATTTAGTGTTGGTCATTTGTAATCCTCTCCTCAACCTCCCTTCTTTTTTTCCTTTCCTTAATGAAAATTAAAAATGTGTAAAAACTCTCTCTAGCTCTCTCTCCTCTATTCTCTAATACTTTCGTATGATATCCAATGCAAACATGACATATAACACAAGGAAAACGAATCAACGAACCAAGCTTGTGACTGAAGTACGAACAACCAACGTAACAGAGGTGTGGACTTGTGACCTTAACTCAAATCACTAACATAAAATGAAAAATTACAAAGCGTAATCTAGGGATTTGTTTTGAACGGCAGCGAATAGTTTTTAGGGTTTTAGAATCTTATGGCATGATACCATGTAAGTGAGGAATGTTTGATATCTCTCATTAACTGATGATTTAGTACAAACATACAATTACAAAGAAACATCTAGAACCGGGCTTGAGCCAGTAGATACACATACAATAATACGGGCTATAATACAGGCAAACTTACACAAATAAAAAAAATTTTTTTTATCGTCCTGGAATAGAAAATATTTATTTTACAATTATGTTTTTTCATCACAAAAAGAGGCAAATATCTAAAACTATAAGATGTTGATTACAATACAAAATCCTTTTTTGGTGGCCTTAGTATATGCAAATTATTATAAAAAATATGTGACCATGATCTATGCTTCCTTGGTCATAATAATTGTGTCGTCTCTATGTGAAAACAAAAAGGAAATGATTACACTTTATATGTCGTATATATGTTTGTTACCTATTTCATCCTTTCAGGAGTTGTGTATAGAGCAAGGGCGCTGGAATAGCATTTATGCACCTTGTCCTTTGATAAAATGACTCCTGACTTTATATGACTTTTATTGTAGTTATATTTCTAGGTAATATCCTGACTTTTGCAATTGCTTAACATCTTATACCTGGATTGGTTACCATATATTACTGTTACAAAATAGGAAAGTCACTGCTGATAGCTTTTAGAGAGAAACCGACTCCTTGACGGCCTCCATCAACCAGTTCCACGATCAACATAGGGAGGTAAGCTACGTTACAAATACGGTAAATTTAATCTGGTGTGTTTACAAGATGTAGCAATATGAACATACGTTGCGCTGGGACTACTAAACCATGATATAGAGGATAATACAAAACTGTGATTAATTAATGAAATCCAGCATTAAACTTGTATTTGAGAAGTTTTTTTCATATATACTTTTCTAGAACTTTTCAAGACTTGGAATATCTAGCATATCAAGCTAATCATGGAATTATTAGACCAGCCCATGACTTAATATCAAAAAGTTAATGTGGAAGGAAGACACCAAGCACAATGATTGAGAGTTTACAACTTATTCATTATTAGACCAACAACATGGACTTGAGAAGTGAATATAAATAAGAAAACACCAAACACAATAATTGCGACATCTATTCATTAGTTAGGACCTTTTTACGTATACTGTGCTTTCCTGTTTTGTTTCGGTATCTTGAAAACGAATAATAACCACCATCAAATGTTTGAGAGTTCAAACCTAACATACTCACAAGAATTTTAGAGTTCAAATCTTTTAGGTACACATATAGACGGTGGCGAAAGATAGCGTTGAAACATTGCATTATAAAGGCAAACTATCTATCGAGTACAAATATCATGAAACCCTGATACACCCTAACTTATAATTGAGCTTGGGACAAGTAATGTATTGGCTAATACTCCCTTGCATACCGAAAGAAGTAATAGTGAAAGCTCGAATTAGAATAGAAAATTTATTGGTATATTGTTATTGTCCTATTGTTATTGGTATATTGTTACTGTCCTGATGTTATTGAACCTCAGTGATTGACATTGTGACATTTAAACCTGGGTATTTAAACTATTAACTACTCATGGAGGTAAAATGGGTACGTCATTGTAGCACCGATAGCATGACACTATCTGTAATAGCGTGATTTGTCTACCACATCTCTTCATTGTTGGTGTGATAAGAGATTTTAGGAGGGGTACTGGTCGACCATAGTTATTGTATTTTTATTATTTGTGGATGGAGGCCTAGCGCCCAACACCTCATCCACCATTGTTTGGTATTTTGGATCTGCAGGTCCATGTACCGATTGTAGTGATTAATGGTTGATGCTTGCTTTACGTAAGTGATAGTAAATTGTATTGAGATCATACCCCATTAAAAGCTTACCCCACTGAACTTACGTATTGAATTTCCTAATAAACTTACTTATTGAACTTGTACATTGAACGCATGCTATTGAACATAATCTATTGAACTTACCCCCATTGAACTGTCATCTTTATGATTTTAGATTCATTGTCCAAACCTTTAATTTGAATTCCTTCAGTGAATAATTGTTTATGACCACATATATTTCTTTTGTTTCGTATTGCTTTTATTTTGTTTCCGCGAACTAGGCTTTCCGCTGAGCCGTATTTTCTATCCATATGGCATGTAAGGAGGCTTTGGGACATAGAGAATTGAGAGTTGGACCAAGTAAAAAAATTCATTTTAGGTTTAATTTTGGAAATTTAGGGTTTTAAATCACCATTTAGGGTTCCCGTTCTGCGTTTTTAGTTAAAGTTTAATTTCTCGTTATTAAAGTTAGGTTTAATTGTCCTTTAATTTGCTTACTTTTAGGATTTTTGTTGATCCCACACCTTGATCGATTCTTTACCTTGTAAAGTGTATGTTACCTTGGATGAATCCAAAATAACAATGGTTGAGACTTTGTTTGTATATCAAAGTGTATGCGGAATCTACACTTTGATACTCTAGAGGTATTTATCAATGGAACAGTACCAAACAAAGAACAATGAATAAAACACAAACTGCTTCAATATTATTGATGATAATACGAGTACTCTTGTAGTACTAGGGTTACAAACCTTGAAGCTTTACGTTCTTTTTCTAAGATGTATCTTTATCTCTTAAGCATATGCATATTTAAAACCTTAACCTAGGATCTCCTTTTATACACCACAAGGAGTCCTTTACAAGATAACTAACTAACTTTTCGGATCAATCATAATCATAATTAAATACAAATCTTCCTAAAATATAAACGATATACATTCCATATTTATCTCATTGCATCCTTATCTCTAAGTCAGCAGCTTTGACCATCAGCAGTATTAATCTTTCTTCTAGCAGTAGAAGGCACAGTCATCTTTGTTCCTGTTGATGTACCAGTTTTTGATGGTGATGTTACAGGAATAGGTACCCATGAATTCTCATTCTCTATGACCTCCCATAGAGCATAATCCTGGATCTGAAAATACTGTTTGATCCTGATCTCCCACATCTCATACTCCCCGAGTTTGAGCATGGGAAGCTTAGCCAAAGCATTGTTCTGAGTATTCTCCAACTCCATTACTTCTAGATCAAAGTTTCTCAAAGCACAGGCTCTGATACCACTTGTTGAATCTAAAGATCGTTTAAGCTCAGGTTGTTTAGACCTTTATCTAGGATAATATCAATGTTCATAAGTTATAAAAACAAAGCGGAATAAGAACAAAGATATTCAACAAGGTTTACCATTCATACGTTTTCACCAAGCCCCAATTCTAGATGATCAATTCTAGAACGGTTACAATCTAACAGGGATCAAAGATCCTTGGGGCTACACCAACTCTACTAGACGTCTACATCTTTAACACTTTGTGTACACACACTTTTCTGGATATCTTAAACCTACACACCTAATACCCTTTATATAGAGGGATATTAAGGCTTACAAAGGAAGCTAATCAATAGATAAGGAAACTATTTAAATCACATTAAATCACATTAATATGTTTCCTAATCATTATCTTTAACATCTTTGACCAAATCTTCATAATTCTCCACCAGCTTGAAGAATTCTTTAATGACGATTCTGATCCTTTTGTTTCATTCTTTTATTTATTTTGTCTCATCAAATTTAGAATCCCAACAATCTTCCCCTATTTGATGATGACAAAACAAACAAAGTCGTGTACGAACTTCATCATAAAGCCAAAGCTTCCCCTGAAGTTGAGATGTAATCATCTCCCTGAATGAAACAAAACTTCCAAGCTTCCCCTTAATCAGATATCCTTTGTATCATGCCACCATATATGATAAGCTGCAAATCATATCTCTATAATCTTCTTCCCCTTTTTGTAATCATCCAATAGGGGTCTTCAGTAGATAAGCAACTTGTAAACACTTCCCCTCAAATGGTGCATGTAGATGGTTAAACATTTAATCAATAAGCTTCCCCTGAAACCCATATGTTTACCATCTCTTGAATCTCGAACTCTGTAGGCTCTATGTAGTGATCACTGATGAAGAAAATCGAATATAACGAATTTGATGAAGAAGTAGAATCTCCCAAACTTGTGTCTTATGTCTTGCACTATCCACGTGACGTCGAACTCATACCAAGACCAAAATATAAGTAGATCGCAATCTCTTGACAAAATCCTCAACTATATGAGACACTGAGCACTACAACGTAACTCCTTAAAGTGATAGCAAATGTGAGCATTGAGCACCATGAGAAAAAAATCACACACCTTTGCTAGATTTGTCAAGTCTTCGTCAACACCATTAAAGCACGAACAAGTTATCTTTAAAATCAATGTCCTGCTATAAACATGACTTTAAGATATGATAAGACACGCATCTGTGAAACCCAACTACAACATCAAATAAACAATATTCAACTGTCTTCGTAATCACCTCTTCAAATAATCTCCAAAACGAGCCATAAAATAAGAATAAACTGAAATAATTCCAGTTCTGTCCGAAATCCAAAACCATCCAAAAATCACGTACTGTCCGATATCGGTCATAACTAGCAGTGGAAACTGCTTTTCTCGGACAACTCAAGCAGTGTAAACATTCTTCTCGGACAATACTAGCAGTTGAAACTGCTTCCTTGTGCGAACAATACTAACCTACTCGAACAATATTAACATTACATTGTGCTCAAACAGTATTAATATACATAAAACCCAAATCGAATCATGTTCCTTGTATTTGATACCGCCATATCTTCCTTGTGAGCTCATCAAAACAATCAATAGCAGTAGTAGGACATGTAGATTCGACACCAAAAAACATACTACTAGGGTTCATCATCACCCATGTGGGTAACCCACCAGAACTAGTAATATTATAAATAAGAACCATATTAGGGTTTTATCGCCACAACAAATCAAAGTCTTTGTTATTTTGTGCTTCTACTCGTAACTTCTCAATCTTTTCTTTTAACCACAAAGAGAACAAATTCTTGAGAGTACGAAATCCAACGAGATTAATAACAAGAAAATCATATAGCCAAAAACTCTTGGATTAGGATTTCTTTGATCTCGGTTTAATAATACAAATCTTGCATCAAAATAACAAATCGAAACCCAAAAAAAATATTAACGCTTACTAATTGTATTGCATACCCAAGCAGGTAGAGAGGACGATCATAAGCATCATTATATCAACATAACTTCAAAACCCCATTGAAACTTTTAACCACCTCGATTTCTTGAAAATTAGGGTTTTAGGGTTTCACTTGAACAGTTCTTGAATGTTTGTTGATCTTCACACGGCTATTCTTGTAAGTCGTCTAGGGCGTGCATGGATTTATTATTGTAGCTCGTGTTGTATTGCTAAACCTTGTACTGGTGAAGACGACTACCATGGATATCAAGACAAGATCCATATGTTCGTATTGAATATGGTAGTAACAGATCATGTACTTGTACTCATACAGATGGAGGAAAGAATCCCATCTTTCAAAGAGAAGTTTGTGTATCTTCTGATTCAGATCTGTTTCGTTGCTTGTCATAAAGTGATTCTTCATTGATATAGCTGATGTTTATAAGTTGGTTACAGTCGTGTGATAGGGTTGGAAGAAAACTCTAATTGAGGTGCTGCTCGTGTGTATGATGTTTGTTCGTTATGCTTGAGGGTTTGTGAGAGGAGAAACCCTAATCTTATACACATGGGTTCTGATTGGTTGTGATCGTGGGCCCTATGTTAACATTGCTTGGAATTATATGCTGCTAGAGTTGTAGGGAGTTTATGTCACACAAGTATGTTGCTGCCATTACGTGTATACTATTTGGGCTTCAGGGATTAATACTGCTTTCACGTATATATGTTTTCATATTGGTGCTTTACAAGGTATGGTTAAAACTGTTCATTTATATTGGTGATGTCTAAGTAGTTAATATAGCATGTGTTCAAAGAAGAATTGTTTTTGGGCTTTATTACTATTGGGCTTCGAAGTAAATATTTGCTGCTTAGGCGTATTAGTTAATACTGCTTGGAGATACTTTGTGCCACCTTCTATATCTTATGCTGCTATTGATATCCGAGAAAAGGTTTCGACTGTTAGCTTCGTTTGAGAAAAGGTGATCTCGAACACATGGGTGACACACAGAGAAGAGTTTGGTGTTTTGATTTGTTACACACACAGGTTCAAGAGTGTATTGATTTTGGTTTAAATATTTAAAGGCTAATGTTTTTTGATTTATTGCAAAAATTGGTTACGGAGTTTATTTGGTATCTCTTATTTGAGATTGAAGTAAGTTTTACGAAGGAGTTTACTTATTTTATCTTGAAATCAGTGTTGGGTGGTTGCATGATTTCAATGATAACTTGCTTGAACATTTACGGTTTATGATTGAGACTTGGTTTATCTAGTTTCCAGCGGTCAAGGGGTGGTTGGTTGAGGACCTGGTAAACTATCACTTAAAGGAGTTACGTTGTAGTGCTCAGTGTCACACGAAGAATTTGATGTGGATAAATTCAAGAGGTGATGTGTTTTTAGAGATTTGATCAGCACAAATTCTCTACACCGTTCTTTAATCTACAATAGTTGCAAGCTTAAGTAACAAGTTTGGGAGATTCTACTTCTTCATCAAATTCGTTATATTCGATTTTCTTCATCAGTGATCACTACATAGAGCCTACAGAGTTTAAGATTCAAGAGATGGTAAACATATGGGTTTCAGGGGAAGCTTATTGATTAAATGTTTAACCATCTACATGCACCACTTGAGAGGAAGATTTCTATTTACTACCGCTAAGTCATTATTACTACTGCTAGTTTAAGTTTCTACTACTTAAATTCATTTTTCTTATTATGCGTCATGGAGGGTAATTTAAGTCATTGGAAGGCTGGATTGGTAGTGTGATATATGGTTTGTAGTTGTAAAGATCCAAGTTGCATATCTTCACAAGCCTCCTATTAGTTTATGATAAAAAGGGGAAGATGATTACATCTCAACTTCAGGGGAAGCTTTGGTTTTATGATGAAGTTCGTACACGACTTTGTTTGTTTTATCATCATCAAATAGGGGAAGATTGTTGGGATTCTAAATTTGATGAGACAAAATAAATAAAAGAATGAAACAAAAGGATCAGAATCGTCATTAAAGAATTCTTCAAGCTGGTGGAGAATTATCAAGATTTGGTCAAAGATGTTAAATATAATGATTAAGAAACATTTTAATGTGATTTAATGTGATTTAAATAGTTTCCTTATCTATTGATTAGCTTCCTTTGTAAGCCTTAATATCCCTCTATAAAAAGGGTATTAGGTGTGTAGGTTTAAGGTATCCAGAAAAGTGTGTGTACACAAAGTGTTAAATATGTAGACATCTAGTAGAGTTGGTGTAGCCCCAAGGATCTTTGATCCCTGTTAGATTGTAACCGTTCTAGAATTGATCATCTAGAATTGGGGCGTATAGTGAATAATATGAAGAAAAACCTTGTTGAAATAACTTTGTTCATTATGCTATTTCCGCTACGCATTCTTTCATGTTCATTGTTATTTTTCCTAGATGAGGTCTAAACAACCTCAAGCTATAAACGATTAAAGAACCTAACAGGTTATTAGGTTCCACACCATGCTTATCCTAGTATTATCGTAGTAGTAGTATGCTAAGTTATGTAGTAATGAATAAGTTTTTTGTTGTGTGATGAGACTCGCCTTTTTCCTTTTCCGTGTTTTGTGTTGTATTGTCCAGGATGTCTCGGATTTTTGAAGCCTCTCGTGCTCACGGTTTTTGTCTTTCGATCACAAGAGCTTCAAATCCTCAGCTTCATTTTGGGAATCCAATATCCAAAACTTATCGACTAACGTTTATCTTTAAGCATACTTAATAAACGGCTAGGATTTACGTAGAGACCCTTCTTAAAACATTGAGGACAATGTTTAATTCTAGTATAGGGGGGGGATCTTCGATTTGATTAGGCCTGCAGCCGTTGTTTTCACGTAATCTCGTTTTTACCACCAAATTTTTTGAAAAATACCAAAAAAAAATGAAAAAATTTAAAAATTTTCAAAAATAAAATAAGTGTTTTGTCACAATTTTGACTCTCCTGTTGGGTAGAATAAGAGTAAATTTTGACCCGATCGAGCGTGTTGAGCTCTACCTTGTTCCTTAACTTTTAGACCCATTCCTATGACCATAACATGTTCTTTGACTACATCTATACCTTATATACATGCAAGTAACTAGCTAAGTATTCATAGAAGTAAAACACTTAGTAAATTTTCACATTTTTCTCTCAACTCTCTATATTGCTTCGGCCCAATTATAAAGCCATCACAAATTCCATAGCAAAATTTTATAAAACCATCACACTTATACACATCCATTATAAGTTATTCTAAGGTGATCCCAAGCATTGACTAAGCTTTTCCAAGTATTACTTAAGAAAAAGGAAGTTAGGGTTTTGTTAAGAAAACAAGGGTTATTATTTGTGCAAGCTTTGGTTTTGTGGCTAAATAAGGGTTTAGCACTAGCTTATCATCATCATCATACCTCATAAGGTTTACTTGAACTCTTTATGTTCTTATAATCTTCATTTTTTTTAAGCATATGTTATTTTATTTAGTTTACATCACCATTTAGGATTTTATCTTGAAAATGATGATTTAACTTGAAATTCATTATGGATTACTTTTATATATGTTGTGATATTACATATATCATGTTAAAAATGATGATAAAATATTGTATCATGTTGTTTTGGTGTAAACATGATTATGGGATAATTAGGGTTTTTATAGTTTATTAATATGTTTCAAGTTAAAGAAATACTTAAGACAAGTTAAGGTTAATTATGGACTTATATTAAGGTTATAAGATCATTAAAATAAGGTTATATTATGATAAGAAAATATGAACACTTATGGTTATTATGTAACAAGTATAAAGTGGTAAAACATAAAAACAAGGTCAAAAATGAACCTATGAATGTCATGCAAACATTCTGTCCCAAAGTGCTTAAAAAATATATTTATTTTATATTTTTATAAGATAATACATTTCACGACGATTCCGAAAAAGTAAGAAACTTGTTAAACGGATTAATAACGAAAAAGTTACGTTAAAAACGAGTTATACGTTAATAAACGAAGTCGTAAATAAATTTTTATAAAAACATTTTTATAAAAATTATAAACAGCAAGTGATGATATTTTTAACAAATTATACATATTTTTAGGATTCCAAAATGATAAGAATCGTAATTTTTTAATTAATAACGAACGAGTTATGAATTTCGCGAGTTTTACGTCCAAATAATACTTTTATAAAAACTATCTTTTATAACAGTACTATTCAATGACAGAAAGTTATATTTTTGTAACCTCCCTATAATTTTTAGAACTTTCAAAATCTGAGACTTCCTCGAAGAATCATTAAAAACGAAGCTATAACGAAATTAAAATAGGACATTTAGGTTTTACGACAAAAATACGAAATTTATAAAAACTCATGTCTGTCATGAACAGATAAAAGTTACTGTTCTTCAGGGCGGAAAATTTTATGAAAATGTCTCAAATATCGTATAACCGTCTTATTACGAAAAGTATGGACATAAGAATACGCGAGGAGATCGGGCTTTAAAAGCGGAAAGTTACGCCAGTTTTACTAAAACGATAATTATAAACGTTTTTACTTATTAAACACAATTTTACCAAAACCATTAGTTGGTGATTGAGCTATATAGAATATTATGTGGTTATCAAAGTACTATATTACTAGGGAGTTTCATAATGAGGCCTCTTCGGATGGCGTTTCGACGAGTTGTTGGATTTACGATTTAAAGTGTCCTAACTCCTCGAACGTCATGTCATGACCTCTTTAATTATGATAGCCCGAACGATAGTACGAGGTAACAACTATAAGATTAGATTCAAGTACTTGGTACTTATACGACCTATGATAATTTAGGTTGCATTCGATCTTTTACGTGACGCTTTATCTGCGATATTTGGATTATCTGAACTCAAGGTGAGTTCATAGCCCCACATTTTTAAAATTCAATGATTTATAATTATGGGGTGGAAACATGCTTTGTTTTATAAATTGGACGCAAGTATTGATTACATGTTGCCTAAGTAGCGATAACCCAAGTTAAGCCCATTATCATGAACTGTCAATTGCATAGATGTAGTTGGGAATTACACTATGTGAGCGCGAATGTTATTTAATAGATCTATTCGGGAAACGACCTCCCCGTTCGGGTGACTAGCTATCACCGTGAACGAACGTTATAGCATGTCGAATTTTGGATGTTTAGGGTTAGACATACGATGGGCGTAAACTTGTCAATATTAAGGGTGTTTTAATTGCAAGAAAGTTTGTAGGAGCTTCAGTGTCCATTGAGCTTAGTGCAAATGTTTAATCTAGTTTTTGTGAGATCTGCAATCGTGTTGCTTTATCACTAAAAAAGACTTGGCGGTACCTGCAAATATGATTTTTCAAAACCTATGAATTCACAACAATTTTGTTGACACGTTTTTAAGCAATGTTGTCAGGAGATCAATAGGAATGGGATGCCAGGATGCATTGGGTGCTATATTTTGGATTGCACGCTTAAAGATTTAAGGTGCAATCATATTTTGGGGAATGTATTGTTAACTATTGTAATATTCGGCATTATGAACATGGTTAAGCTATATGCTTTTGTATTAAATCTTTCAATTAAATCCAATGTATCATTTTAAACGACTTTTTGTGTCGTTCTTATATATCTTGTGCTATTGATCTTGAAGTAACACGCCCCGGACCCTGATTCCGCTGCGACCCAATTTGGGGGTGTTACAGATTGGTATCAAGAGCCAAGGTTATAGAGAACCAGGTCAAATGTTTTTGCTGGACTATAACCATTTTCAAACAACGAATTTATACAACGGGGTTGTACACGGGACATACATATGTGCATACATTCATGCATACACTTTTTGTTGCATTAGTGGGGACTAGATGGCATTCATAATGATATTACGTGGTTATTAATATTTACGTATATTAATCATTAAGAGACCTTATATAATGTATACTCTAAGTGTTTCTGATGGTCACAATAGTCATGTCAGCTGATTCTGCCGTTACCTATACGTCTGTTCACTCTGAGGCACGATCTTGGAGTATTCCATCTGAGGATCCTTACGAGGAGGCTGCCCGACAGTTGTTGGAGCAGGCACCACATTCTCCAGAGTATGTACCTGCGGACCATGTACCAGTGTACATTCCGGAGCCTGAGCATCCTGAGGACTTAGTGCCAGCTGAGGACGAGGCACCTACATCTCTACTACCACCATCCTTTCTAGCTCCACGGATTTGACCTCTTAGTCCTTGAGCACTCGAGTTGAGATTGTGAGATATAGATCAGCCTTTCTATCTTTCACTACACCCATCAGGGACCCCACCATTGTTACATATACCCTTTCGACACACCTTACTAGCCGCAGAGTTGATTTTCCCGAGGCTGACAACAGCCGCATCAGATAGAGTATTACTTTATCCTTACTACTCCCAGACCTGGGTGTAAGATTGGAGAAGAGTTCTGCTGCTGTGCTGCGAGACAGCCACGGGAACACTATAGAGACCAGACTCCTAGATTACTTGAGAGCGAGGATTATGGACGACTTAGAGTAGTCTACAGGCAGGTGTCAGTTACCAGGTCAGTTGTTTGCACTAGAGAGAGTTCAGAGTTTTGTACACGACATCACGATGCCCAGAAGGATCGTGCTAGCTTGTGAGAGCTGAGTATGAGATTGAGGTATTGAGAGGAGAGAGACTGCTTACGAGCAAAGAGAGTATTTCAGACCATGTCAGGACTTGGCTAGGTCTGAGGCTCACTGCAGGGCATTAGAGGCACAAGAGTTACAGTATTAGTGGGACTGATGCGCGTTCGCCCGATGTTGGCAGCGTCAGCGTGCAGATGATCTTGTGTTTCAGTATATCATGCGTACCCAGGCCTTGGAGGCTGGAGCACGCGTTGACACATTGGAGGACACTGGTAGCAGTTCCTAGACTTTGATTATGATTGTATCTACTATGCAGTCTGTTAAGTTTTATGGGTTACTCCCAGCTAGCAGGCGGTATAGATCTTTTGTTTTGGTTAGCTATCTTGTATAGATCTTTTGTTTCCGATTAGCTATCCTGTATAGCCTACTAAGTATTACGGGTAACTCCCGGCTAGTAGGGCTCTATGTTGATTTTCATTTTGTAACCTAGCGATAGGGAATCGTTATGTACCAAACAGATCATGTATATTTCCAGGTTATATATGGAATGGATGTATTATGTTATGTCGATCTTGTGTTGGTTGTATATTTCACTGTGTGATGTGATCTTTTTATTTATGATGCATACGTTATGTCACGTTATGATTGTATTGAAATCTAACGGGTATTGTATTTTCTTGTGATTGAAGAAAATGGCACCAAAAAGAGCCACGAGATCAACCCGAGCCCCACCAACTCCAAATGAAACAACCACAACTGTTACTGAGGCACAACTTCAGGCCTTAATTGACCAAGGAGTTGCTGCTGCAATGGCTGAAGCAGAAGCAAGCAGGGCTAGGAATGGCTACAATAGCAATGGTTCAGGACCAAGGCCAGCCCAAACTGCTCGCGAATGCTCTTACTCTGAATTCTTGAAATGCAAACCTTTGGACTTCAAAGGCACTGAGGGAGTCGTCGGACTCACTCGATGGTTTGAGAAAATGGAATCTGTGTTCAGCATTAGCAATTGCCCAGCAACTAGCCAAGTCAAATTCGCCGGACTTGCACTCTGCAAGATGATGCTCTTACATGGCTGGAATGCCCATGTTAACGACAATACTACTGAAGCAGCACATGCCTATGACTCTGGGCAAGCACTGAAAGAATATAATGATGATAAATACTGCAAAACCGAGGGGTTGAGATCAAGAAGATTGTGACTGAGATGTGGATCTCAAGGTCTAGGGACACCGATTGTGGTTGGCCTATAGTCGAAGATTTTGCAACTAGCTTTGATGTGTTCCAGAAATGTTCCAGATGAGGTAGACAAATGGCAAAGTATATGGTGGATTGCCCGTTATGATACTTGGCAGTGTTAAAGGCATCAAAATCGAAAAGACCATGCAAGAAGTTTTAGAGTTTACAACTGTGTTGATGGGATGATATAGGACCCATGCCTATGCTGAACGTCATTGCAGAAAGGGATAGAAAAATGCGATTTTTCCAGGAAACAATCAAAACCACAGTTTAAGAGGCAGTACACAGGCCAGGCCTACACGGCAGGAAATAGTGTTAGGAAACCATACGCGGGATCTAAAACCTTGTGTTCCAAGTGTAATTACAATCTTGAAGGTCCTTGTCCACCCAAGTAAGTGCAGTAACTGGCAAGATGGTTGCCATGCGACCAAGGACTGTAGGAAATCCGATCCTGCCAACAAACAACATACAACAACAACAGCAACAACAACAACAACAATCTACCGTAAAAAACAACATAATCAACAGGGCAATGGGTTGCTTTGTGTGCGGGAGCTAAAGCCATTTTATAAAGAAAACTGCCCAAGACTAAGAAACAATGACGTCGGTAATCAAGCTGGAAATGACAGGGCTCCATGCGAAGGTGTATATAGTTTGGAAATGCTGGGCGTGCAAACCAAGACAACGTCGTTGCGGGTTACGTTCCTTCTAAACAACCGCTGTGTTATATTTATTTGCATACGGGTGCCGATCGAAGTTGTGTGTCTACTACATTTAGCTTCCCAATTTGACTCACGCCATCTACCCTAGATTACTAATTATGATGTCGAACTAGCTGAGGGAGGATAATTGGGGTTAAACAAATATGCTCTTAAGGGTTTGCACATTAAACTTCCTAAACTACCAATTCAACATAACCTTAATGCTGTAGAAATGGTAGTTTTGTTGCTATAATCAGGTATGGTTTTGGTTGGCGACAGTACCAAGCGATCATTGTATGTGCCGAAAAGATTGTTAGATCCCCTGGAGAAATAAAAACCTTAATCATTACAGTGATGGAAGTACTCAGGGAAATGTAAACGATTTTAAACATCATTTCTTGCACTAAAACGCAGAAAGTACATGGAGAGAAGGGGTTTTTCCTATCTTTCTGGCTCATGTCTCTACAAAAAGAGATTGAAGACAAGCGGAGAAGAAGCGACTTGAGGACCGTACCTATAGTTCAAGACTTTCCGAAGTATTTCCTGAAGATTGCCGGGTTCTTCCTCCGTCTCGACACGTGGTGTTTCAACTTGATTTGGTACTGGTGCTTGCACCGTGGTAGCCAACGGAGCACTTTATCGATTGGCACCCTTCCGAAAATGAATGAGTTATCGGAGCAAACTGAAAGAAATTTCGATAAAGGGCTTTATAAGACCAGTTCCTCACTTGGGGAGCTCCGGTCTTGTTTGTCAAGAAGAAAGACGGATCATTCCGGATGTGCATTGATTACCGAGAATTAAATAAACTAACAGTGAAGAACTGTTATCCGCTCCTAAGAATTGATGATTTATTTGACCAACTTCAAGGGTCAAGTGTCTACTCGAAAATCGACCTCCAGGTCAGGTTATCACCAATTGAGGGTCTAGAGAAGAAGAATTCCGAAGACTGCATTCAGAATCTGATATGGACATTCGAATTTCAGTGATGCGTTTGGTTTAACCGAACACAACATGCCGTGTTTATGGCCTCATGAACCGAATGTCTGCAAACATATCGGACAAATCGTAATTTCTTATTGTGATATTTTGATCTACTCAAAGGCAAGCATTATGAGCATGAAGAGCATCTGAAAATGATACTAGAATTGTTAAAGAAAGAGGAGTTGTATGCAAAATTTTCCAAGTGTGAATTTTGGATTCCCAAAGTACAGTTCCTCGGTCATGTGATCGATAGTGAAGGAATTCATGTGGATCCAGCCAAGATTGAATCCATTAAAGATTGGGCATCTCCTAAGTCACCAACGAAGATTCATCAATTTTTTGGGTCTTGCTGGATACTTATCAAAGGATTCATTGAAGGGTTTTCACAAGATCGCCTAACCAATGACAGCTTACACAAAAGAAGGTCAAGTTGAGTGGGCGAGTGATAAGCAAGGAAGCAGCTTTCAAATGTATGGAAGCAAAAGTTGTGCGTGCACCAAATCCTTGCTATTACCTGAAGGAAGGAAGATTTTCATGCTATGCGACGCTTCGAAGAAGGGTTTTGATGGGCGCTGTATTGTGCAGAGAGATAAGGTGATTTTTATGCTATAACGCCAGTGTAAAAATTCTATAGAGGAACTATAAGATCTTCTGATCTGGAACTTGGAGCAGTAGTGTTCACTCTCAAGATCTGGGAGACATTTATTTATATGGAACTAATGTGTTCGGTGTTCACCGTATTCCACAAGAGTTTGCAACATATTTTAGATCAAAAAGAGTTTGAACATGAGGAAAGCCGTGGCGGGAGGTGGTTCTGGTGGTTAGAGTTGCTAAGTGATTACGATTGCGATATTCGTTATCACCCGGGAAAGCCAAATGTCGGTTGCTGATTGCTTTTGCATGCAGGGAAAGAACGAGAACCACCATTGAGGATGATTTCGAGTTTAGTTATGACTATAGCTTGGATCTTCCCCAAACAGATCTTAAATGCTCAAATGAGCGCGAAAACCAGAAGAACATTAAAAGTGAAGACGTTGGGGGAATGTTGATTGAAAACGCTAAATTTCCAGAAGCAATTAGAGAACAAAAGTTGGAACCACGTGCGGATGGAACCCTGTGCCTCAATGGTAGGAGCTGGTTACCTTGTTATGGCGATTTGCGGACTGTGATCATGCACGAGTCCCACAAATCAAAATACTCTATTCATCCGGGTTCCGACAAAAATGTACCAAGACATGAAGAAGCTATATTGGTGGCCCAAATGGAAGGCCGACATTGCCACTATGTTAGCAAGTGTTTGACCTGTGCTTTTTGTGTGAGTCAAGGCCGAACATCATAAGGCCATCAGGATTGTTGTGCAACCTATGATCCTGAATGGAAGTGGGTCAACATCACCATGGGATCTTTGTTACCAAGCTTCCTAAGACAATCCCAAGGGCTATGACACAATTTGGGTGGATCGTTGATACCGATCTCACTAAGTCTGCGATCTTCACACTCAATGAGATGGATGATCCTTTGGATAATAAACTTGCAAGATTGTACTTAAAGGAGTGGTAGGAGGCATTGGGATACCTGGTCTCGATCATTATACGGATCGTGACTCGAGATTCACTCAAATTTTTTGGAGGTCTACTTCAGAACGCTTTGGGTACAAATTTGGATAGGAGTACTGCGTTACCGATCAAAACAGGGGCAAAAGTGAGAGGACATTCAAACTCTCGCGGATATGCTTGCATGCTTGTGCCATCGACTTTGGAAAAGGTTGGGTTAACCATTTGCCATTAGTCGAGTTTTCATACAACAATAGCTATCACGCAAGCATCGATGGCCGCCACATTCGAAGCACTGTAATGGTCGAAAGTGTCGTTCACCTGTTTGTTGGACTGAAGTTGGAGAAGCTCAAATACTCGGTCCTGATAACTAATCCAAGAAGCCACGAGGAAAATTCATCAAGATCAACAATGGATTGCAAGCTCAATGCTAGTGATCGACAGAAGAGTTACGCCGACTTGAAGCGTAAACCAATGGAATTCCAAGTCGGGGACAAAGTCATGCTTAAGGTCTCGCCTTGGAAAGGGGTCGTACGTTTTGGCAAACGGGGGAAGTTGAACCCTAGGTATGTTGGACCTTTTAAGGTGATAGAAAGGGTTGGAGAAGTTGCTTACAAGCTTGAACTTCTAGAAGAATTGAGCAGAGTTCATAATACGTTTCATGTATCTAATTTGAAAAAGTGTCATGCCGACGAACCATTAGCCGTTCCGTTGGATGGGCTTCATCTTGATGACAAGCTTTATTTTGTTGAGGAACCATTAGAAATAGTGGGCCGTGAAGTTAAACGATTGAAGCGAAGTCGGATCCCATTAGTTAAAGTTCGATGGAACTCCAAGAGAGGTCCTGAGTTCACGTGGGAGCGTGAAGACCAATTCAAGAAGAAATATCCACACCTCTTCACCAAGACCGCACCGTCGTCAAGTGCTGCATCGTGAGCCTTGAGGACAAGGCTCGTTTAACGGGGGAAGTCTATAACACCCTGTGTTTTCAAGTCATTGACGACGTCGATAAATCTACTATTTATTTTTAGCGTTGTACGCGTTTGCTTGTAATTTCATGAATTAAGTTTAAATCGCGTAAGCTAAAAATTAGCGTTCAATGTAAACGGGCATCAAGCAATTAAATGTTTACATCAAGCAAGGGTTATATAATTATTTTGAGGATAATTATTAACTTTGTTCATTTTATTTTTATCGGATACGTAAAGTGTATACGTTTCGCGATAAATTGCGTTTAGGCACTCCCGGAACCACAAAAACTTTCCTACGCTTCAACAAATACCCACTTTTATACCCAATACACAAAAATTACATAAATATATCATGTATATCTTTGTTTTGCCGAAAATCTTGCATCATGTACAAAGATATACATGAAAAATGAGATAAGCTTGCAACTTGGTCAATTACACACCATACTTCATCATGTCCTAACCATACCTAGCATACTTTGACTAAGGGCCATACCCATGACCATCCCTAAGACTAAGACCCATTCCTATGACCATAACATGTTCTTTGACTACATCTATACCTTATATACATGCAAGTAACTAGCTAAGTATTCATAGAAGTAAAACACTTAGTAAATTTTCACAATCTTTCTCTCCACATCTCTATATTGCTTCGGCAATTATCAAGCACTCTACCAAATCCATAGCAATTTTTATACAACCCATACACACTTATACACATCCATTATAAGGTATTCTAAGGTGATCCCAAGCATTGACTAAGCTTTTCCAAGTATTACTTAGAAAAGGAAGTTAGGGGGGGTTTTGTTAGAAAATTAGGGTTTTTATTTGTGCAAGATTTGGTTTTTCTTGTGGCTTAAATAAGGGTTTAGCACTAGCTTATCATCGATCATCATACATCATAAGGATTTACTTGAACTCTTATGTTCTTTTATAATCTTCATTTTTTTTTAGATATGCTTATTTCTATTTTGTTTTAATCACCATTTAGGATTTTATCATGAAAAATGAGATTTTAAATTGAAATTATGATATTATGGATCTATTTTATAATATGTTGTGATTATTACATCTATCTTTTAAAAATGATGATAAAATATTGTTAATCAGGTTGTTTTGGTGTAATCTGATTATGGGATAATTAGGGTTTTTATAGTTTCATTAATATGTTTCAAGTTAATGAAATATTAAGACAAGTTAGGTTAATTATGGAGTATATTAAGGTTATAAGATCATTAAATTATGGTTATATTATAATATGAAAATATCGAACACTTATGCGTTTATTATGTAACAACGTATAAAGTGGTAAAAAATAAAAAAACAAGGTCAATAAAAAGACCTATGTATGTCATGCATACATTCTGTCCCCCAAAGTGCTAAAAAAATATTTGTTATTTTATATTTTTATAAGATAATACATTTCACGACGATCCGAAAAAAGTATAAGAAAAAACTTGTTAACGGATTATAACAAAAAGTTACGTTAAAAACAAGTTATACGTTTAATAAAACGACTAAGTTAGTAAATAAATTTTTATAAAAACTTTTTTTTAAAAATGATTAAACAGCAAGTGATGATATTTTTATACAAATTTTACATTATTTTTAGGGATTCCAAATTGATAAGAATCGTAATTTTTCAATTAATAACGATACGAGTTATTGGAATTTCGCGTGTTTTACGACAAATAAGATTTTATAAAACTATTTTTATAAAAGTTACTATTATGGACAGATAGTTATAATTTTTGTAACCTCTAAAAATAATAAACTTTCATATACGAGAATATATCTCCTCGAAAGAATCATTTAAAACGAAGCTAATATCGAAATAAAATACGACATTTACGGGTTTTACGACAACAAATACGATAATTTATAAAATCATGTCTGTCATGATCAGTAAAAATTACTGTTCTATCCAGTGGGGAAAATTGTTATGAAAAATGTCAAATATGACTAACACGTCTTTTTAATACGAAAAGAATGGAATTAAGAAAACGCGAGATTCGGGCTTATAACGGGATAAGTTACGCCATAGTTCTTACTAAAACGATAATTATAACGTTTTTACTATTAAACACATTTTACCTAAACCATTAGTTGGGTGATTGAGCTTATATAGAATATCATCGTGGTTATCAAAGTACTATGATTACTAGGGAGTTTCATATTGGAGGCCTTCTTCGGATTTGCGTTTTCGACGCGTTGTTGGATTTACGACTTTTAAAGTGTCCTTAAACTCCTCGACGGTCATTGTTCGACTCTTTAATTATGATAGCCCGAACGATAGTACGAGATAACAACTATAAGATTAGATTCAAGTACTTGGTACTTATACGACCTATGATAATTTAGGTTGTTGGATTCGATCTTTTAGTGGACGCTTATCTGCGGTAGTTGGATTATCTGAAACTCAAGGTGAGTTCATTAGCCCCACATTTTTTACGATGTCAATGTTTATAATTATGGGGTGGAACATGCTTTGTTTTTATAAATGGAGCAAGTATATGACATTTTGCCTTAGAGTAGCGATAACCCAAGTTAAGCCCATTATCATGAATGTTCAATAGCATAGATGTAGTTGGGAAGAATTTACCTATGTGAGCAGCGGGAAATGTTTTTAATAGATCTATTCGGAATCGCACCTCCCCTTTGGTGTGACTAGCTATCACCGTGATACGAACGTGCCTTCATAGCATCGTCAGAATTTTGGATGTTTAGGGTTTCTTAGACTTCCGGAATGGGCGTTTAAATTGCAATTATATATAGTTTAATTGCAAGAAAGATTGTCGAGCTTCAGTGTCATGTGTCTTAGTGCAAAAGTAATCGAGTTTTGTGAGATCTGCATGTGGTGCTTATCTCTAAAAAGACTTGCGGTTCGCACATTTATGATTCTTATCAAACCTATGAATTCACTAACAATTTTGTTGACGTTTTAAGCGTGTTTCAGGAGGTCAATAGGCATGGTGATGCCAAGGATGCATTGGGTTATATTTTGGATTGCACGCTTAAAGATTTTGGTGCTTAATATTGGGGAAAATGTATGTCAACTTTTGTAATAATACGGCAATGAACAAGTATAAGCTATATGCTTTTGTATTAAATCTTTCAAGTAACATCCAATGTATCCATTTAAAACGAATTTTTGTGTCGTCTTCTATATATATCTTGTGTATTGATCTTGAAAGTAACACGCCCCGGACCCCTGATTTCCGCTGCGACCCAATTTGGGGGTTTTACAATCTAGATATTTTGTTGTCAGTAGTATTGCTTAAGTTATGTAGTAATGAATAAGTGTTTTTTTGTGAAGAGGCTCACCCCTTTCCTTTTCCGTGTTTTTTGTTTTGTGTTGTATGTCCAGGATGTCCCGGATTTTTGAAGCCTCTCGTGCTCGCGGTTTTTGTCCTTCGATCACAAGTGCTTCAAATCCTCAGCTTCATTTGGGAAATCCGATATCCTAATCTAATCGACTAACGTTTATCTTTAAGCATACTTAATAAACGGCTAGGATTTACGTAGAGACCCTTCTTAAAACATTGAGGACAATGTTTAATTCTAGTATGGGGGGATCTTCGATTTGATTATGCCTGCAGTCGTTGTTTTCACGTAATCTCGTTTTTACCACCAAAATTTTTGAAAAATACAAAAAAATGAAAAAATTTAAAAATTTTCAAAAATAAAATAAGTGTTTTGTCACAATTTTGACTCTCCTGTTGGGTAGAATAAGAGTAAATTTTGACCCGATCGAGCGTGTTGAGCTCTACCTTGTTCCTTAACTTTTAGACTAAGCGTTCGCAGATTGCGAAGAACGAAAAATGATAGTGTTAATTATGAGTTGGATGCTAAACAAGGATTATTTGGAAATCTTAAGAGCTCATGTGTGTAATTTGTGGCTTTTTCTCCCATAAGCTTCTAACCGGACTAATAATACGTGCTATTTTTGAAAATTAAACTTAAATCAATAATTTTTTAAGCATAGTCTATATCAATAATTTTAGTTCAAATTTATACTTAAATTTGCTAAAACGAAATTTTCTCTATATCATGATATTAAAAAAAAGAAAAAAAATGAATGAAAAAAAAGAGTAATAATAAAATGTGGGCTGATAAAAGTTTGCTGCATCTTGCCGGCTCACAACCGATGTTGCAGCCTTCTAAAAGGTCGAGGATTTCCTTAAGAATGAATAATTGTATTAAGTGTAGTAAATATGAATTAATAAATATAGGAAAAATCTCTTTTTCTTAAATTTAAATATGCTTTTGAACTAAGACTATTTTATTTTAAGTTTTTCTAAATAAGCTATGTATATACGGGAAACCTAAAAGTTTTTGAAATCAAAGGTCCGTGAGTCCCGATACTAGTCTCTGTGAGGTGTCAAAAGCCTGGTCACTTAGCCGCAAGGTTGGGATGTGCCGAGACGAAAGTCGCTACATGGAATGATCTCGCCTTCAAACTCATTATTTTCAGGTGGAACGTGAAACATAGAATTTTTGCAAAACGTTGATCCATGGTTGAAATTCAAAATGGCACATTCACCTAAATATAATAATTGTCGAGAGTGAAAAGTTCTCAAGTTGCAAATATGAGTAGTGTTAGCATCTTAACTTATATTTAACGGTGATTTCGTTTTAAGCTTGGTTTGGAATAAGTAAAAAGTCGGGGACGATGAATTTATCCTTTTTGGGGCATTCTCGGATCGAAATGCATCTTGTTCTATGATCACTGAAAGTTATAAAATAACGAAAGTCAAATAAGTTAGTAGTTGCTTAAAAAAAGCACAAAAAATGAGAAAAATGAAAAATACAAAAATATGTGTAGGAATAAGTGTATATTTAAAAATGGTAAAAACGAGGCTTTTCAAAGCTATTGATTTTTTATTTCCCCTTGACAAACACTTAGCTACTTTTCTAGGTTACTAGTCGAGGGGGATTGAGTGTCTTAGTTTTCTAAGTGCTTACTTATAGCATTGCGTGAGGACACGCAATAACTTAGTATGGGGGATTTTGGTATGTGCTTAATTACACATACCATTTTCCATTAAAACCGAACCTAAATGACTAAAAACGTACCAAAAATACTTTGTATTTGTATGTTTTCATTTATATTGTGTAGGAAATGGATATCCGAGAAAAGGACGAAAAATCAAGCAAAAACGGACAAAACCGAGCACGGAATGGAAAAGCGTGAAAAGACAAAGTCAAGTCGAAGCCAAAAAGTCAAAGTCAACAAAAGTCAAAGTCAACCCCAACAAAGTTAAAGGTCAAACCCGAAGCCGAACACGAAGAAATGTTAAATGGGCCACCCGTACCCATCTAATGGGCCGGGTCAACCCATTTAAACATAATATGAAGACTTTAGCCCAAAAATCCTTTTAAAGGCCCATTTCTTTTTAATACATCAAGCCGGACCAAGTAACAACATGTCAAGCCCAAAATCATAACCCATATGCACTTAACAGTCGTTATTTCCCAAAACCTTTTGAGTTAACACTGTTATATCCCACATGGACTAACATTGCAAGCCACATATACTCATTGAGGGACTTAAGTTGACAAGTCCTCAAAACTTCATATCACCCACAAGGACTTGCCATGCTATAACTTATATAACTTTGAGGGACTTGTCTTGCCAAGTCCCAAAACCATTATAACCCCACAAGGACCACCACTATAATACACTCATACTTGTTGAGGGGTTCTTTTTGCCAAGTTTCAAAACTCATGCCCTGCTCACCCTTAAACTTATATCCTGCCAAAACCCTCATAGTATTGTTCACTGTCTTCCACTTTAAACCTGCAACTAGGCAACAAAAACCCTTAACCCCACTTCGCCCCACCTCACTAACAACCAAAGATAGCTTGGCAATCTTAAACCCATCCATCGGGCAAGAGAAAACGACAACAATCAAGGGCCAAGATTGATTTGATTAAGCACCAAGAAAAACTGAATGGACAAGATGATTTTGAGCTTTCTCCTCACACAGAAAACACAAGAAACACAGCACTTGAAGAGCTCAAGACTAGGGTTTTAGTATAAATAGAACACTTATGTAGCTTATCGAGTTTTGTCGAATTTTTGTTTAAGTCAAAAACTTGTAACTAAGATTTGTACCACTTTTAATATATTGCATTTTACTTATCTTGTCATTTTAATTTATGCCTTTAATTACTTGCTTTTAAATACTTGTCAAATTTTAAGTTTTCTTTAATTTTCTGTCATCTACTTATTTTGTGTTTTAAACACTGTCTTAAATCATTTTTATAAGCTTTTTAATCTTTAAAAAACTTATAGAAAAGTTTGTTTTCATTTTTATCAAAAAAAAAGAATTCAAAAAAAAATTACTAAAAAAAAGAGAGAATCTGTGAAGAATAATTTGGAGCAAGGTTGATAAAGGATGGCCTTGGGTTTAGTGTCTCATGGGAGGCTATAGGGTTTGTATTTAAGCTGTTAAGAGCTTATTTCCTTGCCTTAAGCATTGGACTTTTGTAAGTTTTCATGTTTTTCAAATTTAGCTTATCACTATTCACTTTCTTATTTAGTGCTTTTTGTTGCTTATCTCTGTCTTATATGTGCTTATTTCTGTTGAATTGTGCTTAGTCATTACCTGTTTTTCAATATCTTGGCTTAAATTTATCAAAAATCAGTTTCAAATAGCTTTTGAAAAGTTAAGGGGGTGTTTGGGATAACAGCCCAAAGTGGGTCAGTTTTGGTTTAAAAGCCTTTGGGTCACCTTGCCACTTTTGGCTAACCTTTTTAAGCTGTTTTAAAAGTTTCAAGACTTAAACTCTTGTTTCTAAGGTTTTTCAACTTGGAGCTTTAAACTGTGGTTTCAAATCTGTGTTGACACAACTTTTTTGGTTTGCTTTTCAAAATCCAGTTTCTAAGTCTTATTTTGTGTCTCTTTTAGAGTCTAAATAGGGTAGTAAAGTTTTCTTTAAAGTTTCCTTTTGTCTTAGTTAAAAACTGTCACCATTTTTCAAGTCATTTTTGTTCCTTAAAGTCCATTTTTCAATTCAAGTTTTCAGATGGTAAAAGTTGTTTGTAGCTTTTAAAAATTTGTACATAAGCTCATTAGGAGCTTGCCTTCATCTGTTTTAACTTGAATTTTAATTTTAAGCTTATTTGGTTGCTTATTTAAAAGCATGCTTATGCCATTTGTCTTTTCAAAAAGGTTGCCCTGGTGTAAACAGCAGATTTCATAGCCCTTTTTAATTGCTTATTTAAATTCCAAACTTTGTTATTTTTGCTTTTCTTGAAAGTCCATAAGCTGGTCTTTAAGCTAGCTCAATCCCCAAGTCACTAGGTCCCTCTAAGTGCTTAAAAATAAGCCCTAAAGAGTACCCTTAGGACTGTTTTGTATGCAGTTTTGTGCTTATAACTTATTTGCTATTTTTGCTTATTTGCCTGTTTCTTTTGTGCTTATTTTGCTTTTTCTTGATTATTAGGTGTAGTGTCCTATATGCTTTAGCTTATTTCTGTTTTCCTTGTGCTTATTCACCCTAAATTAGCCCACCAGTTAAGCCCTCTTTAGACTTTTAAGCAATATAAGTTTTTTGTCTGCTTTTGTTTGCTTATTTTCCTGCTTATTTTTAAGTTATAAAAAAGTTTCCTTTTTTAAAGTTGCTTAATTTTTCATAATTTATAAGTTTAAAAAAAAAGTTTTATAAAAAAGGAAGAGGCCAAGGGTCGAACCCTGGACCTCCCCTTTTATATCAAACGCCTCACAAGCACACTCAGTTACCACTTTGCTACAATAGCTCATCCATTCACATTTTGCTCTATTAAATCTTTATTCCTTTTTAGTTTATAAGCATTTTCGGCTTATTCCAGCTTATTTCAAATAAGCTGGCTACCCAATTTTATTTTTCATAGATTATTTTTTTTTTAAATTTTCTTTTATCAATTAGGTCCTAGGAAAATTAGATTTGCACTCGTAGGGTTCTTTTTGCAAAATTTTATTTTTTAAAGAACGGGATTCGTTCACCGTTCTCGTTTTCTTTGTTTTTTCACTTTAATCATTTTCGTTTTAGGATTTTCTTTTAATTTAGTCATTTAGGATTATTAAAACTTAAAAAATCATTTTAGGTTTAGTTTTTGATACTTTAGTTTTTTTTAAAGTCGCGTTTTTTCGTTCTCGTCTTGTTTTTAAGTTTAAACTCTTTAAGCCTTCGTTTATAGTTTTACTTTAATCATTTTTGCATTTTATTCGTAGATTAGTAATCAAAATTCCAAAAACCTTTTAACCATTCAAACGCGCGGTCACAAACGTAATTCGATTTTCAATTTGCACCTCGACGGGATTACGACTCCGGGTAGGTTTTGAGGGATTGTGCTTTGGATGAAAGCGAATCTTTTAAAAGCCTCTTGGAATACTTACTATTGATTTTTATCCTTACGTATTTATATTTATATATTCCTTATATATTTATTTATACGAAAAGGAATTTGAGATCAATTTTTGGGGTCGTTGTCGGGGAGGTGTGATCGATTATCGTTTCGTTTGAAGATTAGTTTTTGAAGATCCTTCCCTCGTGAAGTTATCATTATCGTTTGTGAATATTTTATTTATTAAAAGTATAAAAAAACACAAAAATATTTTTCATTTTCTTTTATTAGTATTAGTATAAGATAAAAAATCAAGAAAAAATTTCCCAAAACAATTTAGTGGTGTGATGGTTGACTACGTATTTCCACAATCATATCAATCTCATTCACCGATAATACATACTTATACTATTTAGAGAAAATAGATAAGTAATATAAGTAAATATTTATAATTAATAATTATAAATATATCTCGACAAGTCCATTCGGTAACCTTAGTCACTTCAAAATAATCATAATACGGTTGAAATTGAAATGTTTACTCATAGTAAACATATTCGGGAAGTTTTGAGAAAAAAATTATATTTTTCGTCTTTTAGTGAATTTATTAAATAAATAAAATAATATTATATTATTTAAAAATCAAAAATCATGTTTTTAGGAAAAAATTGAAGTATAAACTTTTTATGAAATTTCGACATGACCCGTACTCTCATACAACGTTTTCCAAGGTTTCAAACCTTATTATCAACGCTTTTCATAAATTCGACACTTTTTAACAAAATTCCAAAATCTCAATCTCATACGTCTACTAAAATATTTTTTCCAAAATATCGTTTAATATCACTTCGTAAATACATTTTCACTTTCAAAAGTCCGTCAAAACTCTCATAACGACTAAATATCGCTTATTGGGCTTTAAGCTCATAAGCTCCAAAATACGTATATTAAGCTTGAAAATAAGCTAATAAGCTACGTATCGCATTTGGTTACTACCATAAGCCTCAAAAATAGTCCACAACATACGCCATAACATAAAAATAATCAAAATCACTTTCCTAGTGATTTTGGGAATTTTTCGTGGCCTATAAGCCCAAAATAAGCCAAGAAATAGCTTAAAAATAAGCCCGAATAAGCTATACAAGCTACTATAAAAAAATAAGCATTCTAGCATCATATATTATTCAACCATCACGACCACAACATCAAAACTACAAAAACCCTCTTTTTCTTTTTTACAACCCACGAACCAAACACAACCTTTTTATTCGTTTCGCTTCCAAAAATCGATTTTCACAACGATCAACTTGTACAACTAACATCTATGCATCAAAATAAACCCAAAAGGACAAACGAAATTTAAATTTGAAAACTTACAAGAAAATCTTCAAAAATGTATATTTCGACACGAACCGGACAACCCAAACGTTGTTTAAATGAATACCCAAATACTCGTATCAACCCGGAATATCACGTTCTTGATCAAAGTTGGAAAATTTATGGTGTATTGTGGTGGTGTAGGTGGCGGCCGAATAACACACACACACACACTAGTGTGTGTTTTATTTTTTGAAAATGAAATGATAATGAATGAAATGTTGGTGGATACATGAAATATATTTGTACAAGCTCTAGACAACTATGCTAAAAAGAAGCCTCCTTGTCCCTCTTGACCACCTTGACCGGATATGGCATCCTATGGGGTGTCGGGTCTTTCTTTTCGTGTTGGGATCACTTAAATACTCGTAAAACTCAACCGTAAAATTTACCCCAAAGTTAATTAGCATTTTTATTCACCTTAAAAATACTTTTCTATTAACCTAGAGTATTTACACGACATATTTACACTTTACACCCTTCAAAACTCATTTGGACATTAACGGACGTGTCGGGCTCGTTTTTTTGGCATTTCTCAAAATTCACGAGTCAAACCACCCAGAATACAAATAACACAATAATACCTTCCAAAAGGAATTATTAATCACAATAAACTACAATTCATCACAATTCTCATAAAAATCATCACCGTTAACACGGTACAAAATCTGAATAAACTAATAAAAGTCAAATAGTCAAAGGATTGTAAATAAAATATTCAGAACATAAAAAAGGCAAAGGTTACACGGATTGTGTAGTGGTTTGTGATGTGTTGTGGTAGGGTGGAGTGTTTGGATGGGCCGAAGGTAGTGTGACGGTATGCATTGGGCTAGGAGTTGGGTTATTTTGGACCATATGGGTAATAGGTGCATGTGGAGTCGTAGGATGTTGGGTTTTATTACGAATGATATGTTCATGTATTAGAGATTGAGTAGGGTCGAGAAAAGTGTAAGATGTAGGTTGTAATGGAGTGATAGAACCATACGAAAACTGGAGTTCATCACAGGTTACATGGCGAGAAATGATGATTTTTTTAGTGGAGAGGTCAAGGCATCGATACCCACGATGATAAGCAGGGTATCCAAGGAAAATACAAGGGGTGGCACGAGGTGCAAGTTTATGAGGGGAATAAAGGTGTGGGTAACAAAGACAACCGAAGATAAGCAATCGTGAGTAATCGGGTTATTTGTTAAATAGTTTAGTGCAAGGTATCTCATTTTGAATGGCAGGTGAGGGTAGGAGATTGAGTAGGTAGGCAGCCATATGTAATGCCTTGACCCAAAAGGTGGGTGGAAGGTGAGCTTGAAAAAGAAGGGTGCGAATGACATTATTAATAGTGCAGATCATTCGCTCTGAATTTCCATTTTGTTGTGACGTTTTTGGGCAAGAAAAACAGACTTGAATGCCATTTTGAGCAAACAAGCTAAGGAGATTGGTGTTGTCAAACTCACCACCATGGTCATACTGAAAAGCCGCAATATTACACTTAAACTGATTATTTACATAAGAACGAAAATGTAGGAATTTTAAAAAACTTCAGATTTAATACGCAGAGGATAAATCCACAAATAATGAGAATAATGATCAAGAAATAACACATAGTATTTAAAACCACCGGAGCTAGCAATGGGAGAAGTCCAAATATCATAGTGCACAATCTTAAAAAACTAGTAATAATAGAATCTGAACTGGTAAACGGAAGTCTCACATGTTTTCCAAGCTAGCACGCATGACAAAGATGTGAGGACTTCTATTTATTATAATAAATATACTGACAAGACTTAAGAAAACGAAGTACGTCTTCACCGGGATGGCCGAGGCGTTGGTGCCACATACTGGGACTCACAGAAAGTAAAGCATGAGGAGTGGGGGAAGGCGATGTAACTGGGTAAAGATCTCCTGAACTATCACATTTAAGGATGATATGACGGGTTAAGAAATCCTTTACTGAAAAACCAAATGCATCGAATTCAACAGTACAATTATTATCTCTAGTGAATTGACGAACAAAAATAAGATTTTTGATGATATTAGGGGTGACCCGAATATTATGCAAGTGTATAGGACGATTAAGGGTGGGTAAGATGCTATGACCAGTATTGATGACGAGTATTGTTTTTCCATCACCAACACAAACAGATGGATATAAACATTTATTATAAATAATATTTAAATTACTTGTATGTGAATTAAGATGAGATGATGCACCTGTATTTATATTTCATGTCGGATCCCAAATAATCATAGTACTAAAAGCACCCGGGAGCACACGCAGAGCCGCGCCTAAAATACCGCACCTAAATGTATACTGATGAGTTTTAACCTTACTGCTAGACAATAAAAAAAGACAATCTTTTCTTCTCGTACACACGTCGGCAAATCACATCCACAAATTATATATATATATATAAAGAAAAGGAATAGAGGCAATTGTACACACGTTGCTGAATGAATCCACCAACAATATATGATATTATGATGATAGTAGGAAGTGTTTTCTTCCGTGTCTATCTACTGCCGCCGCTTCTCCTTTTAAAAAAAACCGGTTAAGAGATAGAAGAGAATAGAATTTGGGGAGAAAAATTAGAAGATGATCGATTTTGCTCTTGATACCATATTGGAATAATTGATTTGTTTGCCTATTATTGATAACAATCAATCTATATATAGTTTACAAGAGAACATTCTAGATTATGCGCTTAGACCTAATAACATCCATACTAATGGACCTAATACAAATTAATAACATATATATCAACTAATAATATATAACTATACAAATTTATGTATGTTATTAAGATTATGGGCATGATATAATGCTAAGATATATTCTAAAAGATAATTTCAGGTTTTATATTTTGTTCTTTGTTTGCTATTTTTATATCTTATAAAAACATTCCTCATTTCTATAACATTTTAATCAAGCAACATCAAGGCATATAAATCTTTTGTCTTGTAAACCTTTATTTGAACCAAGCGCACCCAATATTGTGATGCATATAATGTTACATACTACGTATAAAGTACGATAAAGACTCCGTATATACGATAAGTTATATAATTGCCAAAGTTACTAATCGCTTTGTATTGCAGATAAGCCTCCGAATGCTGAAATAAGTTATCATCATCTGAGTATGAACTAAGTTGTGGTTGCGTCTCGAGACATGGTGTCAGTTGGAGGTAACATCCAATGACATTACACTTTGTTTGCACTAGCTACTTGGGATAAACAGAATAAGGAGCCACATATTTTAATAAGCGACGTGTACTAACTTGGACACTATAAGTGTGGAAGATGTTGTTAAGGATTTTCTCTTGACACAACAGTTTGACGTCACCATTTAACATTTTCATTATTGTTTTCTTATCATTTCCCTTAACTTTTGCAGCACCTTAATTATATTTCTTCCCCTAAACCTTTTTTTTCATTTTTATCATTTAAAAATACCCATCATACACACATACCAACACACAATATGCACAAAAGAAATAAAATATTGTTTCGCTTTCTTGGATATGCATGTTTATGGTGCGGGAGTAGAGTCCCGCTAGGGAGAGTTTTTTAGTTTTGCTGCAAAGTTTCGTATAACTTGAAATGGGTTTCCCCCAAGGGAAAGGGCTTTCCCTTAAGTTTCCTAAAGGTTATTCGAATAAAAATAACCAACCTTGTTCGTTAGTTATTCAAATTGTAGATGTATTTTCTTTTAGTTTCGAATATACAACCATCGCAATCCATGGGGTGAACTTTGTTTTGCAATTGTTTTATGTGTAGAGACGTGCATTACGCTGTCAAAGTTTTATCTATATTCTTATATAAATGCACATCAAATTTCTCCCAAAAACGACGTCTTTATTTTAGCCGAATCACAAGAATTGATTGTTGCAACTCACACTAATTTAACCTTTTATAAGAAGTGTTTGTATAAACTTATATGTGTGTTTATAAGCTTATTTGATTTTGAATTATGTATTATAAGCATTATTTTTATGGATTTTGAGACTTCTTGTCTTATATAAGCTTATTTTATAATAAAATATATAAAACTGCCAGTCTTAAAATGAACCAGAAAATTAGAGTTGTTAAACTAATTTAAAATAAAACTAGGTGAGTATCGATGTGTTGCGGTGTCTGGTATCCTGTAATCAAAATTTTTTGCAAGCAATAATTTCCGATCACATGTTTTTCGTGACAATGACTTTACGCATGGCGAGAATTAAGGAATAACTTTATCGCACACCGTGTTATGTTAAAAAGTCACGTACATGTGTATCACGATGAAATGACGATATGAAAACGGTAGCCAATAGTATTACGAGGTTGGGATGATTGATGGTGAAAAGTACTTGCTAGCCAATAGTACCCTCTCCCTCACAAGCTTAATGTGGAAAAGCATCCAGACACCGCTAATTGCAATTGTTGCAAGAAAAGCGTAAAGAGTTAAAATGATCTTAATGATCTACATGAGGAAATGATGAAGATTCGTTATTTCCTTAACAACAACTTCAAATTATTGTGCTCACCTTAACAACAACTTCAAGTTATTGTGCTCGGTGGTTGAGCCTTTGGCCAAGGTTGCATCCCAACTCCCTAAGAAATAAATGAGTTAGTTGCACCTTTAAATAAGGGTATGCTGACAATGGGTACCCTCTAAGTGTTAGAATGGCTTATAGTTAGGTTATGTAAAACATATGTTGTATGTTTTATGCTTTATGTGAAATAAAGTAATTAAATGTTTTCATTATTACTTATGCTTGATTGTGATTCATCGTGCAAAATATATGAACAACATATTGTGATAAGATTGTAATGAATACATATTCATATATTAATCCTAACATGCTCAACAAAATGTAATTAGAGTTATAATGATATATACATACATAATGGTAAAATACATGTATGATATGGATGATAACAACAATGTACGAAATTGCACTAACTTGTCACACCCCATCAGTGGCAGAAACACGGGAATGCAACGATACCGTTCATCGCACAAGATACAAGATCAAACACTTTACAATTTACAATAATGAAACTTAGGTTTACATGAATCTTTACAAGTTAAGACTTGATAAAATTAAATAATCAAAACCCATCTAGACCAAGTTCCCTTGGGTTACATCTTTGCTCTTCCAATACCATTCACATACCTTTGATTTGACACACCTAAAAATGATACTCGAAAACGTCAACAATAATGTTGGTGAGCTCGTAGGTTTGACCTTAAACCCAAAAGCTGTGCCAATATCTCAAACAGTGGACAATAGTGTTATATGACAGTGAATATATACCAACAACCTTAGCATCACCGCTAATCAATCACCATATGTCACTAACGCACCTAAAGGGCCTACCAGTTGGAGCATTAAAATTAGGACATGACCACACACAAACTAGGGTAGACGTACCCATCCGCTCCAATAACTACACAAATACTGGGTAGGTCTACCCATCTGATCCAAACAATCATATAAATAATGGGATAGGCGTACCCCTCCGATCCAAACAATCAAGTAACGCATAATATTCACATAGCAGTCATAAGCACATATCTTGTCCCAAAAACAAAACCACATTTCGCACAGTTCAATTCAAAACATTTCAAAACACATTTGAGTATCATTTTCCCCCAACGGAAAAGACAGTAAAAAGTGGGGCTACGAGAACTCACCTCAATCAGCAATCAAAAGCAACCGCACAATCTCAAATAAGGCAAAGCACAAACAATCTCTACGCAAGC
Source organism: Tanacetum coccineum (assembly GCA_026074375.1). Taxonomy (NCBI): domain Eukaryota; kingdom Viridiplantae; phylum Streptophyta; class Magnoliopsida; order Asterales; family Asteraceae; genus Tanacetum; species Tanacetum coccineum. The sequence continues at coordinate 41,405 of BQNB010029989.1, forward strand.
GCACAATGGTATCCGGCAACGACCTAATATATATTCACTTTATTAATACTCGTACAAAATTATCTTATTGTACAAGTGGTCGTCTTTAGTCACCCAAATTCCTCATTTTCATCCTAAAATCCCATTTCAACTTCATATCATTCCAAACTCGTTATCTCATAACGTTATATTATTACATAAAATCATATCTCATACCAAAACCTTATCCATTATCAATTTTATTCTATTATGGTTGTGTGGTAATTACGCAAAAACGACTCAAAACACTTGGGCAAAGTACGAACATCCAATACATATCAGCTCAAACAAACTCAAATCGTTTGAACGATACAATCGACCAAAATCTCAGCGGAAAATCCGACGAAAAGAAATCGAGTTAAAAATCAAAAGCCGAATATAAATAATCCGGCATTTCCAAAAATCGATACCACATATATTATATATTATATATATATATATATATATATATATATAATATATATAAATAAATACTTAATAATTTAAAGAAATTAATATATTTTATTATTATTTTCGTCAGTATTTATCGGGCTAAACGGAGGGGTAATTACAACGTCTATTTATTTTAATATATCCAAATGACCAATAGCCTTTTTACTTCGACACTTAATTTTCCTGAGAATCATCTCCTTTATTTTTTCAAATCAGATCGACCACAACGACTTAAAGATTAAATATTAAAGAAAAGGTTTCGAGGAAAATATATCTTTTGTCTTGCATTAAACTTTCAAGTAAAATAACTATTTATTATTAAAATCTTGAAAATTTACCCCTTTTAAGCAAAGTTTCTAAGTATAAATTTCTTTCGAAAATTCGGCATGACCTGTACGTCTATATGACTTTTTTTTCCAAGGTTGTAAACCTTAATTCCAAACACTTTTCACAAATCCAACATTATCCGACAAAACACTATATCAATACCTTCAACACGTTTTATTCAACCGTAACAAAATAATCCATTTATACTTGACAAGTCCAACAAAATCCCCTTAGTCCAAACCAAATCTATTAGTCTATTTATAAGTCCACAAATTCATTTTTCTTGTTATTGGGCCTTATGGCCCATTAAGGTCTTTAAGTAATTAGCCCGATAGCAAAACTTAGTCCATACCTCTTTACATAAGTCCAAAATATAATTCAAAACCCAATTGACCTTAAGCCCATTAAGCCGTAACAAACATAAGTCGAAATCCCATATTCGTGGCTCATTAAGCCGAAACAATAAGCTATAAGCTTATAATATTATATATATATAAATCGATAACCAAACAAGCCATAAGCCTCTTTATATAAGCTGAAAACTAAATAATCCATAAGCTTTTAATATAAGCCGAAACCAAATAAGCCATACGCTAAAAATATAAGCCGAAAATAAAAGCTTAAAAATAATCCGAGAACATAAGCTCAAAAATAAGCCGAAAACATAACCAAATCCAATAACCAATTCCAATAATCAAACCCAATAACCAAATCCAAATACCAAAATCAATAACCAAGTGGGCCGAGCCCACCTTGGCGTCAGACCAAACAACAAAACGGACCCTTATTGGGCTAAGCCCAAGCCGAAAACAAATATCCCCAAATAAGCTATAACCTAGCTTATTGAATAAGCAAAACTTCAAAATAAGCGCTTTTTAAGCACTTTCATAAAATGAAAAATTACCACAACAACCATTTTATTCAAACTTAAAAATCCTTTCTTTTCTTTCTTTACAAGCCGACACACAAACACCCCTTTATTCACATTTTCGTTTCCAAGATTCGATTTTTACGACGATCAACTTGTACAACTAGTGTTTTAACACCATAATAGCCATAAAAGTACAACTTTTAACAAAGTTTAGAAAATTTACAAGTTTGGATGACCTTTGTTCGGTTTTGACGAAAAAGGAACGAGCTCGTACACCTTTTATATAACACACGTCTAATATCAACCCACTATCTATTCTTAACCCGTGTTCTTGAGAAAATCTTCAAAATCTTTGTTTTCGTCTTCCTTGTGGTTCGTCCGATTCTAGAGAGAGAGGGAGAGATTTTTGTGTTTTTTGATTTTCAAAATGAGATGCATGAATGAAATGGTTGAGGTAATGGTGGTTATAAGAGTACTATGCAGGACATGCTAGCTTAAAAATAGCCACATTGTCTCCTCTTTGCTTCCCTTGACTGAATGGATCCTAGGGAGGGTCTCGGGTCTTCCTTTTTGTGTCGGGATCACTTAAAAACTCAATTTTCATCTATTTAAAACGTCAGCCGAACTTTGTTATTATTTTCATTGCGTTCAAAATCATTTTCCATAAACCTACGTTATTCACACGACACCTATCACATTAAATTGCTACAAAATCCAATTTGAGCCGTTGCCGGCCGACTCCGGACCGAAAACATGAATTTTTGACAAAACTCAACCAAACCTTGCTCATCCATTTAAAAACACTTCAAACCACAAAATATGGTTTGACAACTTATTTTCAACCAAAATTTCACCTTTTTACGACCGTTACGGTCTTTTACCGAATTTCACGAAAACAACCATTTTTTGATAACTTTCAAATCTCACACTCACGATTTACGTTTTAAACCAATGTTATTTTATCATTATGAATTTATTAAATAGATAAACCCATCAACACATTCTCAACTTCGTTAAATCTCCACACTTAACTAAATTGTCGTGCCGGTACGCGATGCGTGACGATTTTTCGCTAAACGCGGGAAAACTTCCCGGAAAGCACATAAAACTTCAAAACCACTCTAAAACAGAAAAACGAATCAAAAGCGATTCATTTACAAACTAAAAACTCCATCAAACTCCCGGTTAAACCGAAACCGTTTTACGCAAAAATAGTCAACAGAAGTCATCTTTTCAGCTTTCATCAGGAAAACTGACAAGATCGAAAGACTTCAAAATACCAAATTACAATATTTTATAATACTTAACCCTGGGCAAATTACCGGTTATCACAGTCTCACCACCTTAAAGGAATTTCACCCTGAAATTCAACTCAGATTATCAACTCACATTACTGATAGGAAATTCCATTCCTCAAAGAATCACATCAATCACTAGGATTTAGTCTTTTCAAGTGAGGTTTCTTACGATTCCTCTAGATACTAAGTCTTTCCACAGTCCAAATCTTACATTTTCTCATGGTCAATCCATATCCAATCACAAAATTACGATAGTCTCTCATACTATCTCTTAGATTCAAAATTTCTCATACTTAGGTCACACTGTCTCATTCGGGTGTCAGGATACGATCCAGTCCTCGACGTGACGACTATTCTATCAGAATTGGCATCGCTAATCTTTCCGGTTATTCAACCAACAGGACTAACCCTACAGGGTATACGTCTTACATAATATGACTCACACTATACTTTACCAATACTTACTCACTCAGAATCCCCAACTAAGCCTTACTTGGTTAAACAATCCCGACTCTACCTTTCTAGGAAGGCCGTTTCATAGTCTAAACCTCATCATTATTCGCCTTAAACTTTTCCAAATCAATCCTACTCTACGAGTGTCTTATATCTCACATCACTTAGGTAGGTCAAGATACCTCTTAAAAGCTTACACAATAACAAGTATGATCAGGTTTCCCAATTGATCACCACAACTTTTTCCAATACTCTCCGTGACCATTCACGGTCTATCACTTTCCTATTAGATCTTCTAACAAGATGGTAAAAAAAATTGATCAGCTCGAATATATTTCAAGCTTACAAAACATATTAACTACATCGAACACTAGTCCTAATAAGGAAATCGGTATCCACTCTATCACGAGCGACCAATCGCAACACATTTACACACGGGAAAACTGCTCTCTCAAGCTAATCACACAATAACACAAAAAATACTGCTATCCATAAATTTCAAACAAAATTTCCTTCACTATCACGAATCGATTTCAATACAAATCACCTAACGACTAGTAAGGATTTGTCATAACTACCAATACAAAAGAACTTTTCTGATCATAATATTGACACTAACTAATGCTACCCGGTTTAGTTATATACACAAACTACTAATCCAAACCTCATATATCCTACACATCTCCTTGGGGCTCTTGCCCTCTCCTTATACTGTTAACAATCTCAGCCAACTCTAACCGCGCACGTCTCTCCTCTACGAGCTGTAATCGCAACTCCTGGTTCTCTCCATGTGTATCACTGACGTCATGCTACAGAGCTGCTCTTTGTGCATTCGTCTGACCTGCCCACGACTCCAGGGCTAACACTGGTCTCTATAATGCTCTAAAAGTCACTGCAACCCTCTCCTGCTCATGCTCTAGACTCCTAAACCGATACCTCTAGGAGAAAATCTCATCCCTAACCTCCCCTGACCTAGTAAATAACTCTCCTATGTCCCTATCATACCTCTCAAATAAGGCAGGTGATAGCTCCTCTAATCGTACCGCATGATCACGAATCAATCCCTCATGCATCTCGACTTGAGCTCCCAGCTCAGTCAAAAATCCCTCAGTCTTAGCCGTAGCGGGTATAGCTATAGGAGATGGTACAGTCAACAGTATCATGGGTGATGAAATAGGTAAAGGAACAATAGAAGGTGATAGAGAAATTGGAAGTAAACCAGACATCCACTCGGGTGAAGGTGGTGTCTGAACAGGTGGTGCTGGTGGTGGGTAAGCAGGAACATCAATATAAACCATACCGTCCTTTGGGTCTGTCCACGTGGTGAGTATGGGCTGTCTAGATGTCGACACCCTCTCTGGTCTCTTAGGCTCTAGTGCAGATCCAAAACCCTGTCCTACCTCAAACGTACTGTATACATAATCATCCTCTAATGCTAACTCTCGGCGTCTTAACGCTCCATACCCAAGTCCTAAAGGCGCGCTCATAGTTGTCCCCACAACCGGAACTACCTGCTGCTGACCCTCGGGTACAGCCTCCTCCTCCTCCCCTAAACCAAGTCTATCACTCTTTACACTATGACCCTCGCCATCTAAACCACGACTCTCATCATCTAAACCATGACTCTCAACTCCCATACCAGGGCCCTCGTCCCCCGCAGTAAGACCCTCGTCCCCTGCAGCAGGATCCTCATCCTTTATAGTAGGACCCTCGTCCTCTGCATCCTCGCTCATACTATCAGAATCCAAACTCTCCTCTATCTCCTCATCCTCCTCATCATCATCCTCCTCACTATCCTCTACTAACTCAAACGTACCCCGATAACGCTTCCGTGAAGGAAGGTCTGGCGGTGAAGAAGACGGCGAACTCTCATAAGAGGACCTAAACCTCTTACGGAATACGGATTCAGACATAGCTGCCACCTCTGCCATACTGGCAGAGAGGCCCGATGACATTGAAGGTGGAACGCGCACAACCATACGTGCGGTCCTGCGGAGAATGGGAACCAAAGTGGATGAAGTACTCTCAGGTAGTGATGTGGGTGGTGCTACAGTGAGGGGTGACTCAAGTGTCTCAATCTCAATAGGGTCCTCAAAAGGCTCGGACTCAGTGTCCATCCCATCCAAATAAGCCTGCCTAATAGCCTTATAGGTATCCTTAGGAAGTGGTACGGGCACTCGGGAGCTCTGAGCTCCGTCAGCCTAGGTGGAAATCTCTAGGTCAACAAACACTAGGGTAGAAATCCTGTGATAACATAATAAATGGGTATAAGTATAAAATATTATCATCCAAATTATCAGCATCATTATGCTTACATATACAAATCATTATAGCATTTGAAATTAGACGTTCGTAATCGTATATATGCATATATATCCTTATATACATATTAAATATATCGAATATATTTATATATATATATATATATTTATAGATTATTATATCCGCATTTTTATATATTATATATATTTATATATATAATAAATATATCGGAAAGAATATGAACAATGAATAAACACTGACCAGGTTTGACACCGAACAGGCACAACTGGTCACCACATAAAACACATAATACACAAAAGCATATTCTCAATTCACGTCGCTACCTGCGACTATCCACAAAATTTCTCAAGGCAACACGCACTACACTAAGGCAAGCATGGCCAACATCAATCAATCAATCATCGCTATCCGCGATAATTTTACTTACACTCTTAAGGCATCGTACACTACTACTACTACTAAGGCAGCATTGCAATCCTAAAATCACATGATCTCAATCTCAACACTCGTAAGTGTTCTCATCACTTTGCATCCTATCATTTTCAGGTGGTCACATTACTCACACATCTCTTCCCTCCTCTAACATAACTTTAGAAAACTAACCCCATCATTTCATATTCTTTCATGAATTAAGCATAGTTGATCAGGCTATGCGTATTTTAAGAAAAATACCATGAACTGCTCGGGTTATTTGACTTTTGCCATGTTCATGGTTTTACTAAAAATAGACCTTCACTTTTTGGTTATAGTTGCGCTTTTTATTAAATTTTATAAAAACCGGCATTATCTATAACCTTGGTTCTTGATACCAATCTGTCACACCCCTTCAGTGGTAGAAACACAGGAATGCGACGATACCTTTCATCGCACAAGATACAAGAGCATACACTTTACAATTTACAATAATGAAACTTGGGTTTACATGAATCTTTACAAGTTAAGACTTGACAAAATTAAATAATCAAAACCCATCTTGACCCAGTTCCCTTGGGTTACATCTTTGCTCTTCCAATACCATTCACATACCTTTGATTTGACACACCTGAAAATGATACTCGAAAACGTTAACAATAATGTTGGTGAGCTCGTAGGTTTGACCTTAAACCCAAAAGTTGTGCCAATATCTCAAACATTGGACAATAGTGCTATATGACAGTGAATATATACCAACAACCTTAGCATCACCGCTAATCAATAACCATATGTCATTTACGCACCTAAAGGGGTTACAAGAACTCACCTCAATCAGCAATCAAAAGCAACCACATAATCTTAAATAAGGCAAAGCACAAACAATCTCTACGCAAGCGCACAATGGTACCCGACAACGACCTAATATATATTCACTTTATTAATACTCGTACAAAATAATCTTATTGTACAAGTGTTCGTCTTTACTCACACAAATTCCTCATTTTCATCCCAAAACGCCATTTCAACTTCATATCATTCCAAACTATTTATCTCATAAGGTTATCTTATTACAAAAATCGTCATCTCATTACCAAAACCTTATCCCACTATCAAAACTTTATCTCATATTATGGTTGTGTGGTAATTACGCAAAAATGACTCAAAAACACTTGGGCAAAGTGCGACATCAATACAATATAGCTCAAACACCTCAAATCGCTGAATGATACAATCGACCAAAATACTACGCGGAAATCCGACGAAAAGTGAATAGACGAAAATAATAATAAAATATTATTATTTTATTTAAAGTATTAAGTATTTATATATATATATATATATATATATATATATATAAGTATTCAATAATTTAAATAAAATAATAATATTTTATTATTATTTTCGTCTTATTATCGGGCTAACGGGGTAATTACAACGTCTCTTTATTTTAATATGTCCATGACCAATAGCTTTTACCTCGACACTTAATCTTCCATGAGAATCATCCTTTATTTCTTCAAATCAGATCGACACAACGACTATAAATATTAAATATTTAAGAAAAGGTTTCGAGGAAAATATATCTTTTTTCTTGCATTAAATTTTCAAGTAAAATAACTATTTATTATTAAATCTTGAATATTTACCCCTTTTTAAGCAAAGTTTCTAAGTATAAATTTCTTTCGAAAATTCGGCATGACCCGTACGTCTATATGACTTTTTCCAAGGTTGTAAACCTTAATCCCAAACACTTTTCACAAACCCAACATTTTCCGACAAAACACTATGTCAATACCTTTCACACGTTTTATCCAACCGTAACCAAATACTCCATTTACATTCGACAAGTCCAACAAAATCCCCCTTAGTCCAAACCAAATCCGTTAGTCCATTTATAAGTCCACAAATTCATTTTTCTTGTTATTGGGCCTTATGGCCCATTATGGTCTTTAAGTAATTAGCCCGATAGCAAAACTTAGTCCATACTTCTTTACATAAGTTCAAAATATAATTCAAAACCCAACGGACCTTAAGCCCATTAAGCCGTAACAACATAAGTCGAAATCCCATATCCGTGGCCCATTAAGCCGAAACAATAAGCTATAAGCTTATAATATTATATATTTATAAGTCGAAAACCAAATAAGCCATAAGCTTATTACATAAGCCGAAAACCAAATAAGCCATAAGCTTCAAATATAAGCCGAAAACATAAGCTCAAAAATAAGCCAAAAATATAACCAAATCCAATAACCAAATCCAATATCCAAATCCAAATACCAAAACCAATAACCAAGTGGGCCGAGCCCACCTTGGCGTCGGACCAAAGAACCAAATGGACCCTCATTAGGCCAAGCCCAAGCCGAAAACAAATAAACCCAAATAAGCTATAACCTAGCATATTGAATAAGCAAAACTTCATAATAAGCCCTTTTTAAGCACTTTCATGAAATGAAAAATTACCACAACAACCATTTTATTCAAACTTAAAAATCCTTTCTTTTCTTTCTTTTTAAGCCGACGCACAAACACCCCCCTGTATTCACATTTTCGTTTCTAAGATTCGATTTTTACGACGATCAACTTGTACAACTAGTGTTTTAACACCATAATAGCCACAAAAGTATAACTTTTAACAAAGTTTAGAAAACTTAAGTTTGGATGACCTTGGTTCGGTTTTGACGCTAAAGGAACGAACTTGTACACCTTTTTATATAACCCGCGTCTACTAACAATCAACCCACTATCTATTCTTAACCCGTGTTCTTGAGAAAATCTTCAAATTCTTTGTTTTCTTCTTCCTTGTGGTTCGTCCGGTTCTAGAGCGAGAGGGAGAGATTTTTGTGTTTTTGATTTTCAAAATGAGATGCATGAATGAGAAATTGGTTAAGGTGGTGGAATATTTGTGTACCAAGGGAACATCCTAGCAAAATTTTAGCCTTCTTGTCTCTTCTTATCTATTCTAGGCGTCCAAGCATCCTAGGAGGCCTCAGGTCTTCCTTTTTGCGTCGGGGTCACTTAAAAACTCAATTTTCATCTATTTAAAACGTCAATCGAACTTAGTTATTATTATCATTGCGCTTAAAATCATTTTTCCATAAACCTAGGTTATTCACACGACACCTATCACATTAAATTGCTACAAAAATCCATTTTGAGACTCTATGAATTTTTGACAAAACTCAATCGAACCTTGCTCATCCATTTAAAAACACTTCAAACCACAAAATATGGTTTGACAACTTATTTTCAACCAAAATTTCACTTTTTTTACTACCGTTACAGTCTTTTACCGAATTTTAAGAAAACAACCATTTTCTGATAACTTTCAAATCTCACACTCTTGATTTACGTTTTAAACCAACATTATTTTATCATTATGAATTTATTAAATAAATAAACCCATTAACACATTCCCAGCTTTGTTAAATCTCCACACTTAAATAAATTATCGTGTCGGTACGCGTTGCGTGACGATTTTCGCTAATCGCGGGAAAACTTCCCGGAAAGCACAGAAAACTCCAAAACCACTCTAAAACAGAAAAACGAATCAAAAGCGATTCATTTACGAACTCAAAACTCCATCAAACTCCCGGTTAAACCGAAACTGTTTTTTACGCAAAAATAGTCAACAGAAGTC
>BQNB010029990.1:11141-55287 GCA_026074375.1 Tanacetum coccineum
TCAAACATTCTCCCCTTTATAAACAAACATACTCCCCCAAAATAACCATAAGCTTCCTCAAACTAACAAACTTGATTGCTATCATTCCCGTGAAGGTTGAAAGGTAATTTTTGATGTTATAATAATCGTTGAAGTATTCATGCTTGTGAAATGTAAACATGTTGTTGTTGTATGTTGTAGAAGATGAAATGGAGAATTATCAGAGTAAGAACCATCTTCCACATTAACCTTGAAGTTCATACATCACAAGATCAAATCAAATCAATATGATCAAATCAATATGCTTTGAAAATTCCCGATGAAATATTTGAAAAATATGATCAAATCAATATCTCGATGACAAGGATGCAGAAATATGATCATGAAATCCAAATAAGCATTGACCTCGTGAACGTAGTGTTGTGTTACCCTGGGAAACACATAACTACTAGATCACTTAGATTACTAGATAACACGTATTTGAATCATTAAACAATCATTTTCAAATAGTGACCTACGTTCAGCATTGGCATGATGTTAGCACTGGTAGGATTTCCATTCAATCATCGTGAATACTATTTTATAGTATCACTCCAGAATGTTCCGGCAATGTCACATAGACATGCAATGTCACAAAGACATATATCATTGTACCTTTTGTATCATTGATGTTTAATACAAACGTACTTTTGTGTCCTAAAGATATTTCATTGAATATCAAATTGGCTCTAGACTCTTGTGCACTTTTAGTAAGCAAGGACTGGAGCAGAATGTCCTTTATTCAATACCAACATTCTCGGAATGAGAAGTCAATAGATTATGTGTTTAATCTCCATGAAGATGAAACAAATACTTTTTGAGAAGTATTTGAGTGGCTAGGAGGGGTTATGCATTTGCATCACTGGGTCCATGATGTCTACTTCAATACCAGAAATTAACGAATGAAATTTGATAGATTATGAGTTTACCCGGTTTCTATCCTAGTGTAGGAAAAAACACCCTTCATCTTTTCGTATAAGCCTCTTACTTTTCAACTCCAACCTTTTTTTTAACTTATCATTCGATTCTTCTTCATCATATTCTTGTCACTTTTGACAAATTTATCATTTTTGATCATTCTTTTTCATTCAAAGCTTTATCTCTTAAGGCCTTTTGGCATTCAAAACATGTTGATTTGCACCTCAAACTCCATCACCTAGACCTAACTGTCCTAAATTGGAAGGAAGACTCCGGGGTAGATCAATTCCGGTTCTGGAAGATCATAGGAGTATTTTGGGAGTAACTAAATCACACCGTACAACTTAATCAACATAAACCAAGATAATTCCTTTAGAAAGAATGTCCGTGAAAACCATGATGAAAATCTGAAATCGTATCATGAGATTTTAATAATATCAAGAAAATGTAGAACAATCACTCTGTTTGTTTTTGTATGCGGTGGCATTTCTTTTCTTGCATACTTTTCTCTTTTTTCTTTTCATGTGATGTTCTTGCTTTTGAAGCACATGACATATACTTTCATTTTTTCAAGTATATGATTTCTCATTTCTCTCTTTCTATTTTTCTCTCACAAATCTCTCTTTCTGTTTTTCATCATTCTCGCAAGCATCATATGAAGAAGAAATTTTTGATCTTAAAAACTTTTCAATCAATATAAAGACACTCCCCCTTAACATATGCCGAGAAACATTTTTAACATGAAGCTAAAAATGCAAAAATACGGATATGTAAAGGTGAAATGTAAAACATTTTTCCATTTCCGTTTCTTTCTGAAAACTTTTCAACAATATATACGGACACTCCCCTCGAAAAATACCATATTTATAAGGGAGTTCCTCTTTGCACTTTTGAGTCCTTTATTTCTTTAGACACTTTTCACAAAAAAATACATCGATTTGAAGACCTTTTTAAAATTGATTTTATCTTGAAAGTATCACATTTTAAAATTCGAATCGATTGTAACTCATTAACTTGAGATCATTTACTTTTAAAACAAATTGATTTTATCTTTTAAGTACCACATAAAGATTTTGAAAAATATTTGTATCAGTGACTCAAGTCAAAGAAGACTTCACTTCTTTTCAAAGATAAATGCTCTGAAACGAACATTTTATTTTCTTTAAAGCACGGGTTATGTACTTACATGTACACAGGCAATCAAATAAAGCTTGGGTTTCGTACTGAATTATACGAAAGCCATTATAAAAACCAAAAATCTTTTTGCGTTTTCTATAAAATTAGGAAAAAATAAAATCTTTTTGTCTTTTCTGAAATTTTATATACAATAAAATATTTTGTCTTTTCTAAATTTTATATAAAAGAAAATCATTTTGTCTTTTTGAAATTTTATATAAAAGAAAATCTTTTTGTCTTTTTGAAAATTTGATAAAAGAAAATCTTTTTGTATTTTTCTAAAAGTTATTAACAAAAAAAATTTGTGGTAAAGAATTTATGTTTCACGACTCATCATACCCAACTTCTCAACTAAAAACTTAAATCGAGCTTCAGGCAGAGATTTCGTGAATAAATCCGCAAGTTGATATTCAGTACCAACGAAATATCACTCTATTGTTCTTTTTTCAACATGATCCTTTATAAAATGATACCTCACATCAATGTGTTTTGTTTGAGTGTGTTGTACCGGATTGCACGAGATTGCAATAACACTATTTGAATCACAGTACATTGGTACTTTGTCGTAGAAGAAGCCATAGTCAGTCAATTGAGTACGCATCCACAAAACTTGAGCACAGCAGCCAGAAACTGCAACATATTCAGATTCTGCTATAGAAATAGACACACAATTCTGCTTCTTGGACGACTAACATACTAACTTGTCACCTAAGAATTAAACACTACCAGATGTACTTTTTCGATCTAAGTGACATCCTGCATGGTCTGCATCTGAATAAGCAGTTAGATCAAAGCCAGAATCTTTTAGATACCAAAGGCCTAAATTAATAGTCCCTTTGAGATATCAAAATATCATTTTAACGGCTGACACATGATGTTCATTTGGGTTTGCCTGATATCTAGCATACATACGTGTAGCAAACATTATATCTGGCCTACTCGAAGTAAGGTACATCAATGATCCAATCATGCTACGATAATTAGTGTAATCAACTGGTTTTCCAACTAAATCAAGTTTGAGTTTAGCTTGTTCAACCATAGGAGTGGGAACCGTATCACAATTTTCCATTCCAAATCGTTTCAAAATATCAAGAATGTACTTGGATTGATTTATGAAAACAAAAAAAAAAAAAAAAAACCAAATGGGCCGGCCCAAATTGGGAGCCCATTGGGCGGGTACTGTAGCACCAGCTGCCAAACGGCAGCGTTTTAACCTATATATAGTGTATATATATATAATTATACATTTATACCACATACCCTAGTGGAATTTGTAGTTATAACATATAGAATAATAAAGTTAGGCACTCTAGAAATCCAACTAAAAATTGATTTTTTAGTAAAACGAGGCTTTATGCGTTATCAATTTTGACTATTAAAAGCAATTTTTTTCGCAAATGTCGACTAGTTAATAACTACAGTAATGTTTTTGCTTAAAAGATGCACTACCAAATCGTTTTAGGTGGTCGATGTTGAACTTGTAGTTTAGAGTTTATGTCTTCACGTCGGGACATTTTAATGAATAAAAATCGGCGTGGTGACTTAGCCGGCAAGCTTAACTAGCTAGGTTTCAACCTCTAAAGGAATATAATGTGTTGTTTGCCTATACGGGCCATTTTTTGTGAGCTTTCCTCGGGCATTAAATAGCTCAGTACCGGCCCTGCTTACGGCCCCCCTTAACGCGAATTCCTGGCTCCGCCCCTGATTGCCTCTGTGCTTAAACACTATGAGATATTTTGTAACTTCGCTAAAAAGAACCATGATTTATTCTTTATAACTCATGATGTATCTTGTAGAATTAAAGTTAAGTTAGCCTATCATTAGCTCGTTAAAATTTAACAATTATTTTTATTTGATTTTGTCAATGTTAAGCGGCATATAACTCATTATAAATGCTAGTATAGTAGTATACTTTGACGTAGAATTTGTTGGTCCCTTGGAATCTGATATAAGGTTTATTAATTTAAACTAATCAAATTTCATGGCAACGAAGTGAGTTGTAAACAAATGTATATATAAGCAATATAAAGAACAAGTTTAAAACACATAGAAGTACTTTTCAACGTATAGGACTTTATTAGAATCAAATAAAGAATCTATGATACACCTTGCTTGCGCAATAGCAAGGTGGTTGAATGAAAATTGGGGTGTTATCTCCTTCGAACTTAAACTCTAACCAAAGTTAAGAGAGTAAGAAAACAAACATGTTATGACTAAACTAAAGCTTCAGCTTTCAGTAGTATGAGTCAGTTTGTTTGAGAGATAAATGAACTCTTAAATGTGTTTCACATTAATTGGAAGAGATAACATTTACTCTGGGAATCCCTTTCCTTTTATAGGTAAAGGGATTAGGGTTTACAAGTTAACCTAGTACGCGTGTCATACATCTAATGGGTGTTTGAGATAACATTAAATGTTGACATGCTTTAAAGTACCAGGTATAGTCTCTTAAGGAAAAACGAATGTACTTCTATTGACTTTAGAAGCACCTTTTCCAAAGGAGATTGCTTTATTCCTTTTGACATAAAGCAATCTTTTTCCCACCTTGTCAACCTTCTAGAAGTGAAACAACATGTTTCAGCTTCAGTTAAGGAGATAGACTACATTCAACTTGGAATTATCAACCAAGCTGAACTGAAGCTCCAACCAAGGGCCTTCTTTAATTTTTGTACCGCTGCATAGACTAAAGTGAAGATGCTTCCCAATCTTCTAAAGACCTAAAGAGCTGATGCTGAAGAAAACTTCAGCGACTCAAACTGAAGGACTTCAGCTTGAGTAACACTTAGGGGATTTTATGTTTAAATCTACTGAAAGACTGAAGGGCTCAGGAACTGAACCCAACAATCACCCCCTGTTTGAATATATAAATAGCTTAAGTGAAAATCAGTTGTAAGTGAGCAAAACAACTTCTTCTTACACAACTGATATAAATTAAACAACATAAACTGATAACCATTCATTCTAACTTTCATTACATTACATTTATGAAAAATAAAGTTATTACAAACAGTTTACATTCTATTGCCTTAGCTGCTCAATGGTTCTCATCTGCTTGAGTAGATTCAGGTTTCTCTTATCAACTTCGGCAAACAAAAGGGAACTAAAGGTCCTGGCATGATCATCCAGCCCAGGACCTTGATGATATATGAAGAAGATTTCTTGTACGGTGTATAGCATGGTGTTTGGGAAACCCTTCAGATCTTCAGTGGTAACAAAATCCTGTCTATGGTGAGAATTGAACATGATCATACCAAGGACACGTTTATTAAGCATAGTACCTGGTAAATGATCTTCATACTGAACTGATGACTTAAGCCTTTTGTTTGCTTTGAAGTAGTCATCAGCATGTTTTCTCTTCTTGTTTGCAAAATCATTTAATTTGTCAAGAGGGTCATGTTGACTTAAAGTAATATCCAAGTTTATTTCTAGGTCAGCTTCAATTGAGTGCAAGTAGTCCATTCTTGTTCCTATCTGACCATAGATAGTTTGCCATCCTTTTCCTTTTCTGTTTGGACATGCTTTCACTACTTCTCTCCATTCACTAAGGTGTAGATCACTAGCTTTAAAGTTGGGAATTACTTCACTTGTACCATCCTCTCTGTACACTTTAAGTGTTATTGGACCCTTTTTAGTCAAGACATCACAGTTTGTGATTCTTTATTCAGCTCTTCTGTTCAGCATTAAGTCACAGTATCTATCATATTGTAACTTGTCATTGTAGTACTTATGCACCACCTATGGGCTAAGCAGATCAATCAGCTTTTCTAACTTCTCCTTCTTGTTTGGCTGCATCAGTTAGATGGATATGCTTTCTATCTACAGTGATAAAATCAAACTTCTTTAGCTTCTTTATTCTAGAGGATTCAACCGCAGAGCCAGTCACATGAGTTTCATCATCAGAATCACTTTCAGTACTCTCTTTCTCAACCTCCTCTAGAGACATTGCCTTTTTGCCCTTGTCTTTCTTGATATGCTCCCCCAGGTTGAGAGGAGCTTCTAGGTAGACTTTGGAGAGGAGTTTGCATTTGAGTAGTGCTACCAAGCTTGATTAATGACGAGAACATGTTGATTGTCGCTTCATTACAAGCTCAACACATGAAGCTGTTCAGAAAATTCTTGCATGATATCTGATCATAGTTTCATAAATACGTACGTATTCAATAATAAGCTTATTTTCACCAAGTTTATGTGCAATTTTGGCGCACAGCTGATTGTTTGAGTCAAAGTTTTGTATGTTTATGTTGTGTTAATATTAATATTTTGTTATGAAGAATTAATATATGTGGCTATCCAAATACATTAACTCCCATAACATATATCATTTTATGTATTCCTCTATTCATGATTGTACTAAATATATTGATTATGTGAGCCCTATAAATTAAGGGTTCATCTTGTAGCTTGCACTATCTATGAAAATTGAAAATACATGTCTTGATTCCGTGTATTTTCTTCTTTCATGCATATGTTATATGTGTTGCTATTAGGCCATTGTTTTACAACACGTTATCAGCACGATCGTGAATTGATTTTCAATTTCTAAGGCACGAAAACTCTATGGAAGAAAGAGATCGACGGATGGGGGAATAGATATTTATTAAAGATTTTCGAACTGTTTTGTCGCGTATCATCTTTAGCTCTCATGTATTTTAGACTTTCTAACCACTGTTAAACTCTAATTATGCAAATAATTTTATGTTTAAAAAAATGGATGATAAGCACTAAGTTGGATTATATTGTTAATATGTTTTGTGTATTTCTTGAGATCAATTTTCTTTATTAGATTATACTTATAAAGATAAAGATAAAAGTTTTAACATTCATGAGCGTTCTTTATATAGAGTCAAATGGCTTCTAGAATTATATGGAGTTTTTTTTACTATAACGTTTGTATGTTTCTTACTTGCATGAAGTTACCTCATTTATGTAAATTTTTGTTTAATTTGTTACCTCATTCATGTGTTGATATAGTCCATGACTGGTATAGCGACAATGACTTTTTTATCAATATGAACTTTGTTAGTAACGAAATGGAATAAGACTCGCGCGTTGCGGCGGGGGCTAGTTTGTTGTGGACATATGTGTGCTTGGGGTGTCGTTTTTGTTTCGTAAGTGTGTGTCTTACGAATGTGATAATAGCGATATTTTTTCCTTCCTTTGTTGCATTCAAGTTTCATATCACTCCCCACAACAACAACAACAACAACAAATTGAATTCTCACCAAATGCCCTAGTTAACATGAGTGGATGTCTTACAAGACAGAGAACAATTAAACAAAACATTTAGGACAGTAATTATTCGGATTTTAGTCTTCATAGTGAGAATAATAGCAACCTGGGTCAAATTGCAAATGGTCTATAGGTCTTGGTCGTATTTGCTGCCCAAACTACTGATATGGGAACATATTACGCATCCACATCACAATTTAAAGTTTAAACATACCGAAATAGAAGACATCTAATTAACAAACTAAATATGCACCGTAAGCGTACTACTTTATATAATCGATCTTGATAACGCCCAAATTATACATGTTTCTATGGCGTTATTTATGTTTATTCTATCATTTCTCGTGAACTTTTGTTACTTAATTAAGCTTGAATTGCTTATAGATTCACTTGAAGACTCTAGAGACCCAAGCTCATGAATCTATACACTTTGGGAGATGAATACAAGAAAAGAAAAGATTTCTAGCCAAAGTTCAAGAAGTTTGCCGCACTTGCTACATTGTGTGCCACACTTTACCCTGAAACCCAAAACCGCCGCACTTATAATATTGTGTGCCGCACATTCTCTTAAAGTTTGAAGAATTAAAGTCTAATAAATGCACCTGCATTAACTCCTCAAAACCGCTGCACTTGTAATATTATGCGCCGCACTTCTAGTAAAAGTCATTAAATGTAATCACATTAACTCCCAAAGTTCACCGCACTTTTTCCTAAGTGCGTCGCACTTTGCACCCAATCTTGCCTATAAATAGAGGACGAATTTGCATCCTTAAATCATCCCATTCTGTCCATCCTCTCTTCATCAATCATCTCTCTCACACACATATTTCCCTCCTTTCACCAAAAACACCAAGAAACACCTCCTAAGTTGAAGAGAAAGATCTAACGATCAAGAACGAAGACAGTTTCCTAATTAGTTATTGAAATAATGGAAGTTTGTGTAAAATATACTTTTGTTATGAACTCCTTATCCATGAGAGGCTAATTCTCTCATGACTACTCGGTAAAGTTACGATAATGAATAAGTGTTTGGTATGATTTTGATAGTTTTAATCTTAAGCTTATGTTGCAAACCTGTTATATCTTATCTTATCTATTTTTGCTTATCAACTTAGATTATATAATCATATTGGTATAGGTTGAAAGATCCGTTATGATCTATGTGGTTTTAAAGATTTGTCTATGGTCTTTAACGTCTGTGCTGAGAAATCCACTTTTGAAAATTTATAAACAAAATATGCTTTGATGTAATAATAACTGGATTAATTGAGTGAAACATTTGGTCTAGTTAACTAAATATAAGTCTTAAGTTAATCAAGTTAATTCGGAAAAACGTTTTATGACGAGAAATAATTTTTATAAATTAAAGTCCCATCTTCAAGTTCAAATCATTTCCAACACTTACAAATTATTCTTAATCATCTGAGTAGTCATCTTTATTATCATTGATAAAACTAAAGTTATTTTTAAAATTGTTAAAGTCTATTTTCTTTCTGATTATTCGAACACTACTCTAATCCCTATGAACGATCTGGTCTTACATAAAAAGATTATACTGCATACGTAGGTTATACTTTTACCCGTGTGTTTCCATATAATTATCCGGTGTTTTCAGTCTTATAAGTTTAAAGCTTTTGAAACACATCAAAGTTTTTGGCGCCGCTGCCAGGGATTTCTTAGTTATTCTGTAGTCAAACTCTGGAAAATCTCTTTAACTCCCCCTCTTTTTCAAATCGCTGTACAGTTTTCTGGCAAACTGACCCGAACACATTCTCCTTTGGATGCATACACGTGCTTCCAATTCTGAACTTGTTCAACCATTACTTGAACATGAACGTACTCTGAATCGAAGACGTCGTCGACGAAACAGAAGAGTTCCATTCGATCAAAGAAACAATCCACCTAAAAACTCGAGAATTGTCTATCCGCCAATTCTAGACATCAACCACTTCCATCACTTTCTAGTTACTCTTGAAAACCTTTACCCAATGGATGATGAACCTATGTGGGTTGCTGACCATGTTGTCGCTCCGACTCCTGGTTCTGCAATCACTATTCCTGAAACTGCTAATGAATTTGCTATCAAAGGTAACCACTTGACTCTTGTCAAAGGAAACCAATTTGATGGAAGAACCAAAACCGATCCTCATAAACACATTCACGAATTCCTCAGAATCTGCGAAATGTTTAAATACAGAGATACCGAAAATGAAGTCGTTCGCCTCATGATGTTTCTCCTATCCCTTACTGGGGAAGCAAAAACATGGTTGGACGAACTCAACAAAAGAACTACAGAAACATGGGATGAACTTCAAACCGCTTTCATTAGCCGTTTCTTTCCCCCAGCTCTTTTCGACCGACTCCTCAGAGAAATCCGAGCTTTCTCTCAACACGAGAATGAATCTCTAACCGACGCTTGGTCTCGTATGAAGGAAATGCTCCGAAACTGTCATGGTCACAATCTTTCCAAAGGCAACATTATCAAAATTTTCTATCATGGTCTAAGCGAAATAACCCAAGAAGTTCTAAATGTCGCAGCTGGTGGTATTTTCCTCCATAAAACACCAAATCAAGCTTATTAGCTTTTGGAAGACAAGGTCTTACTAAAGCTCGACTGGGCTAAAAATCAAAAAACTAAACCATCTCTTAAAAAACCATTGCTTTCACTAATGAAGGTAGCAGTAATTCCAATACTTACAAAATTATTGCCCGAATGGATGCCATGACCCTGAAAATGGATGCTTAGTATAAAGAACTCCAAAACCATGCTAAAAAAACAAAACTCGATCTTGATGAAGATGATATACCTATGTCCTGAGAAGAAGAAGACAAATTCATGCAAACTTTTCGTAAGACTCGTTTTTACAATGATTACCGCGACCGAGACTCGAATCGCGATAATTGGCGTTCAAACGAATGAAGTAGTTACAATCAAGACAACTACCGATCCAATACTGATGATAAACCATACGATCTTCAAAAACAATTCAACGATTTCATGAAATCTTAGCAATCGACCAACGCTTTTGTCAAAGAAACATTCATGGATCTTAAAACTCAACTCGAAATTGTTGCCAAAAATCATCAAACTTCAATTCAAAACCTTGAAACCAAGTTTGACAAACTTGCTGACAAGCAATCTGGTCGACCTTCTGGATCTCTTCCCAGTAACACTTAACCAAACACAAAAGGACACAATTCCAAAATCTACCAACCACCACAATCTCGCAATGAGCATGTGAATGTCGTATTCACAAGAAGTGGTAAATCCTACAACCCACCAGTGAACTCAAATGATCAACAAACTAATCCTGAAAACCCTATCAATTTCGACAATAGCGATGAAGAAGACGAAGAACCTACACCACAACTGAAAATTCAAAATCCAAAACCACTCAAGGAAACTACATTACCCAAACCATACAAACCAAAAATCCCATATCCTCAACGTCTAAGGAAAGAAAAAATGGAAGCTCAATACAGAAAATTTCTCAACGTAATCCGCGCAATTCGAATCAATGTACCTCTCATCGATGTCTTGGCCGGAATGCCTAATTATGGAAAATTTCTCAAGGAACTTATAAGCAACAAACATAAAATCGAACAAATTTTTGCCGCTTTCTTAAGTGACGAAAGTTCAGCAATGATCTAAAACAAAGTTCCACCTAAACTCGGAGACCCCGGAAGTTTTCTTATTCCATGTAATTTCAATAAAACTTTCTCCTGCAATGTCTTAGCCGACCTTGGCGCTAGCATTAACCTTATGCCATATTCACTATATGCCAAATTATATCTTAAAAATCTTAAACCTACTAAAATGAGCGTAAGATTAGCTGATAAATCATTCCAATGCCCTGTTGGAATAGCTGAAAATATGCTCGTTGAAGTTGGTTAAGTCACCTTTCCTACTGATTTCATTATTCTTGAAATGGAAGAAGATAGTAAAGTTCCACTTATTTTGGGACGACCCTTTCTTCACACTGCTGACGCAGTAATTCTAGTTAAACAGAAACAACTCAACCTTGGAATTAGGACTGAACGAATGATTTTGAATATCGATTCTGCAATGAAATACTCCTATTCAAACGATGATACCTATTTTAGTATCGATGTCATCGATGAAATCTTTGAAGAAGATTTTGACGCTCTTCTAAATGAAGGTAGTAAAATTCTGCATTCCATTAAAGGAACCCTTCTCGAAGAATAAATCTTTGCTGAATTTGATGAATTCATGGCAATGACTGCCGATGAAAACTCTGACTCTGAATCCGATACCAAAGATCCGCCATTCGAAAAAATCACCATCAATACTGATTATAAGATCAAAACATCTCTTGAAGAACCTCCTACGGATCTCAAACTTAAACCCCTTCCTGATAATCTGGAATATGTATTCCTGTAAGAACCCTCTTTTCTTCCTATTATCATATCATCTCAGCTATCTAAAGAAAAGAAAAACAAACTCATATCTGTCCTTAAAAAGCACAAGCAAGCTTTTGCTTGGAAAACAATAGATATTACTGGTATTTGCCCATCATTTTGCAAACACAATATACAACTTCTGGATGATAAGAAACCCGTTGTCCAAAAACAAAGAAGGTTAAATCCGAACATGCAGGAAGTTGTCAAAAAAGAAATCGTGAAACTCTTGGATACCGGCATAATTTATCCAATTGCTGATAGTCCTTGGGTTAGTCCTATCCACTGTGTACCAAAGAAAGGTGGTATTACAGTTGTCACCAATGAAAATGATGAGCTTGTTCCAACCAGAACCATTATGGGTTGGTGAGTATGCATCGATTATCGTAAAATCAATGAAGCAACCGTAAAATATCATTTTCCTTTACCATTTATGGATCAAATGCTAGAAAGACTCGCAGGAAATAAATATTTCTGTTTCCTCGATGGATTTTCTGGGTATTTTCAAATTCCTATCGATCCTAATGATCAAGAAAAAAACAACATTCACGTGTCCTTTTGGCACATACGCTTATAGGCGAATGCCTTTCGGGCTATGTAATGCTCCTTCCATATTTCAACGGTGTATGTTGGCAATCTTTTACGATATGATCGAAGAATCAGTCGAAGTATTCATGGACAATTTCTCCGTCTTTGGAAACTCTTTTGACACATGCCTAAACAACCTTGATAAAATGCTCCAACATTGTAAAGACGCTCATCTCATCCTAAACTGGGAAAAATGTCATTTCATGGTCAAAAAAGGAATTGTGCTCGGACACAAGGTGTCTAGTGCAGGACTTGAAGTCGACAAAGCAAAAATCAATGTGATCTCAAAACTTCCACCCCATACTAATATCAAAGGTGTTAGAAGCTTTATCGGACATGCCGGTTTTTACCGACGTTTCATTAAAGACTTCTCGAAAATTGCTCGACCTATAGCTAAACTACTTGAAAAAGATACTCCATTTGAATTCGACGATGAATGTCAAAAAGCTTTTGAATCATTGAAATAGAAACTCACATATGCTCCTGTGATCGTAAGCCCGAACTGGAATCTTCCATTTGAATTTATGTGTGATACAAGTGATTTAGCTGTAGGAGCCATCTTAGGTCAAAAAGATGGTAAAAACTTTCACCCGATCTACTTCGCAAGCAAAACCCTTAATTCCGCTCAACAAAAATACACTGTAACCGAAAAAGAACTTATGGTTGTAGTTTTTGCATTTGGCAAATTCAGATCCTATCTTATTCTTTCAAAAACTATTGTTCATACCGATCATTCAGCTCTAAGACACCTATTTAAAAAGCAAGATACTAAACCATGCCTTATTTGATGGATCTTACTTCTATAAGAATTCGATATAGAAATCAAAGATAAAAAAAGTACCAAAGATGTTGCAGCCGATCACTTATCCCGACTTGAAAACAATGATACAAGCGATGATACTGAAGTCGATGATAACTTTCCCGGATAAACTCTTATGGAAATCAACACCAAAGATGAACCGTAATTCGCAGACTTTGAAAACTACCTAGTCGGTAATATTATACCAAAAGGGATGACATATCAACAAAAGAATAAATTTTTCTCTGAACTCAAACACTATTTTTGGGAGGAACCTTACCTTTTCAAAGTATGTTCTGATGGTATGATCAGACGTTGTAAATCTGGACCAGAAACCCAAACCATTTTAGATAAATGTCACCACTGACCAACAGGTGGACATTATGGACCTAACATAACTGCTAAAAAAGTCCTTGATTTAGGATTTTACTGGTCAACAATCATCAAAGAATCTCATTCTCTAGTCCGGTTATGTGAAGCATGCCAAAAGACAGGAAATATATCAAAACGTGATAAGATGCCCTTGAACAACATTCAAGTATGTGAAATTTTTGACATATGGGGTATCGACTTTATGGGATCATTCCTGAAATCATATAAGTTTGAATACATTCTAGTCGCCGTAGATTACGTATCTAAATGGGCCGAAGCTCAAGCTTTACCAACCAATGACGCCCGAGTAGTAATCACCTTTCTGAAGACACTATACTGCCATTTCGGAATGCCCAAAGCTCTAATCAGTGATCGAGGTACTCACTTCTGTAACAGAATAATGGAAAAACCATGAAAAGATATGGAGTTAACCACCGTTTCTCTACATCTTATCACCCTCAAACTAGTGGTCAAGTTGAAAACACGAACAAGGCTCTTAAAAGAATTCTTGAAAAAACTATTAAAGACAATCTTGCTATTTGGTCAAGAAAAATTGATGTTGCTCTGTAGGCTTTTTGCACTGCCTATAAAACACATACCGGTACCACACCATATAAACTAATATATGGAAAGAACTGCCATTTAACATTTGAAATTGAACACCGTGCATACTAGGCACTGAAGAATTGCAACCTATATTTAATCGCTGCTAGTGAGAAAAGAATATTCCAATTGCACGAGTTAGACGCACTTAGATACCAAGCATAAGAAAACTCTCGTCTATACAAGGAAAGAACCAAAGTTTGGCATGACAAAAAATTATGAATGAGAAAGTAATTTAAGCAAGGAAATAAAGTCCTACTTTTTCACTCAAAGTACAAGTTTAAATAACCAAAACTTAGATCTCGATGGTTGGGACCTTATGTAGTGAAACATCAATATCCATCCGGATATGTTGAACTTTATGGAAAAGATGGAAAGACGTTCATAGTCAATGGTCACCGACTCAAACTATATCACGAAGAAGATAATGACCCAAGGGAAACAGTCACTCCCTTTTTCCTAAACAAATGACCCCCGAAATACGAGTCTAGCTAACGACTCTCTTAAAACTTAAGTGCTTCTCGGGAGGCAACCCGTGCTTTCACTTAAGTGTAGAGGAGTTCCTCCTCCACTCTTCTAATATCTTTTATCTAAAAAAGTCAACAAAAATATTTTCTCTTTGTGTGCTTTTGTTTACTCTTAAGCAGGTACTCTAGCTTAAAAGATGTGGAAAATTACGACGTATGCTCAAGATTAGCTTACAACTATGCATTTCTCTATGCCTCGGGAAGTACCATTTTCCTTATTTTATCTCTATTATCAGTTATCACATTGAGGGCAATGTTCAACTTAAGTGTGGAGGGGAGCCAAATAGGAAAAATTAATCATATCCCTCTATGTTTGCCCTATTAAAAATTTTCTAACTAATATTTTATTATATGTTTTGAAATTAAAAAATGCTCTTAGTAAGGCAAATCCAACCGGATTGACATTATAGCTAGCACACCCCAGTCCACTAAATTGTGAGAAATCTAAGCCTTAAAAATATTCAGGTATCCACCTTTGGTACCTAAGATAATTGATGCCTTTAGCTTGTTCGAGTTAAGGTTTGATTGCAGTCATATGTGTCTATTCCGTCGTTACGGATGTGTACGTATGGTCTTTGTCACCTTTTCTGGAACATTGGTATTGGTTGAAAATTATATTTGAGAGAGTCGGTAATTTAAAAGCTCTAGAACTTGTGCTTAATCATCATTTACTAGACCGAAGCCTATCACATGAATTGTATCTCACAAAGTTCTTATTCTCTCAACTGCTCCTTTTAATGCTATGTTGCTGAAATATCTGAAAGTTGAATGAAGAAAGTCATGTGCTAAGCCTTAGTTGTAATCATGAAAAAAAAGTTCTATATGAGTTATAATAGTTCAAAAGAAATAAAGGCTTATGTTTGGCGCATGAAGATTGGATCCTCTCTAGTACCTAATTTCCACCCTTCGGTCAGGTTTATGTGTTAAGTATAAGCCTATGGTAGATGTCTAGATTATGTTTGTGCAAATTGAGTGTTCTTCACAAAAACATATTAAAACCCTATCTGTGTGGCTGAGTGAATTTAAAATAAAACACTATCCCTATGTGAGGTGTTATGTTATATGTTTATGCCTGAAAAGTTATCTAATATGCAAACTTTCTTAAAAATTCAAATTTTCTCCATGTCACGACAAGTGATTTTATTTATTTTATTTTTGTTTCCATTGCTTGAGGGCAAGCAATAAGCTAAGTGTGGAGGGATTTGATAATGCCTAAATTATACATGTTTCTATGGCATTATTTATGTTTATTTTATCATTTCTCATGAACTTTTGGTACTTAATTAAGCTTGAATTGCTTATAGGTTCACTTGAAGACTCTAGAGACACAAGCTCATGAATCTATACACTTTGGGAGACGAATACAAGAAAAGAAAAGATTTCTAGCCAAAGTTCAAGAAGTCCGCCGCACTTGCTACATTGTGCGCCGCACTTTCCCCTGAAACCCAAAACCTCCGCACTTATATTGTGCGCCGCACATTCTCTTAAAGTTTGAAGAATTAAAGTCTAATAAATGCACCTGCATTAACTCCTCAAAACTGCCGCACTTGTTATATTGTGTGTTGCACTTCTAGTAAACGTCATTAAATGTAATCGCATTAACTCCCAAAGTTTGCCGCCCTTTTTCCTAAGTGGGCCGCACTTTGCACCCAATCTTGCCTATAAATAGAGGACGAATTTGCATCCTCAAATCATCACATTCTGTCCATCCTCTCTTCATCAATCATCTCTCACACACACATATTTCCCTCCTTTTACCAAAAACACCAAGAAACACCTCCTAAGTTGAAGAGAAAGATCTAACGATCAAGAACGAAGACGGTTTCCTAATTAGTTATTGAAATAATGGAAGTTTGTGTAAAATATACCTTTGTTATGAACTCCTTAGCCATGAGAGGCTAATTCTCTCATGACTACTCGGTGAAGTTACAAAAATGAATAAGTGTTTGGTATGATTTTGTTCGTTTTAATCTTAAGCTTATGTTGCAAACCTGTTATATCTTATCTTATCTATTTTTGCTTATCAACTTAGATTATATAATCATATCGGTATAGGTCGAAATATCTATAATGATCTATGTGGTTTTAAAGATTTGTCTATGGTCTTTAACGTCTGTACTAAGAAATCCACTTTCGTAAATTGATAAACAAAATAAGCTTTGATATAATAATAACTGGATTAATTGAGTGACACATTTGATCTAGTTAACTAAATATAAGTCTTAAGTTAATCAATTTAATTCGTAAAAACGTTTTCTGACGAGAAATCATTTTTATAAATTAAAGTCCCATTTTCAAGGTCAAATCATTTCCAACACTTACAAATTATTCTTAACCACCCGAGTAGTCATCTTTATTATCATTGATAAAACTAAAGTTATTTTCAAAATTGTTAAAGTCTATTTTCTTTCTGATTATTCGAACACTACTCTAATCCCTGTGGACGACCTGGTCTTACCTAAAAAAATTATACTGCATACGTGGGTTATACTTTTACCCGTGTGTTTCCATATAATTGTCCGGTATTTTCCATCTTATAAATTTAAAGATTTTGAAACACATCAGACCTTGACATTAAAAACGCTAACCTCTTCTTGTTTTAACTTGGGAATAGTCAACTCTAGCTCCTTTGATTTCCTTTTCATCTTGGCCTTGATATCACTTAATTTAAGTTGGTCAATATATTTTGGATCAATCTACCAATAGTACTTTTTAAAGCCGAGATATTCATGCAATTTCTCATACACTTGACCTTTAATGATGACAGTATTGTGTTCAACAGATACCTTCAGATCGTCTTCCAGTACTTCAGGCATATGTAAGTATAAGCATAACCTGTTGGCATTGTCTTTCACCCTGGTTGGCAAAATTCTCAACGCATTAGAAGACATGGACAATTTCTCTCTTTCAGATTGACAAGTATGATCTTTGTTTAGCATGTAATTTGGATAAACAACTGAAATCATATAATAGACATCAATATCATGAGAAATAACAATTCAGGAATATTATATATCAAATGGAAATTTAATAAGCAAAGTTAGTGGGTGTTTGGGTTAGTAAATTTCCTAGCGCTTACGTTGTTCAAAACATAATAAAGACACACAAAAAAGTGAATAACCTAATACAAATATCCCCCGGGTAATTATCGAGTAAAAAAGAATAACCAAAACAAAATACCCTCCTTTTTAAGTTAATTTCCGGTTCTACTTTTTGATTAAAAAGAACTTATATCCACTTAATCGTCAAGCACAAAAATGGGTAAAACCGTGTCAGTTTATGTAATACCATTGACTGACATAAGCAGCACCACTTTTTACCTTTAAGTGGTCATCCTAAAATAAAATCGAATAAATAAGTACTTTTATAAAGCCACTAACATAATCTGGCTAGCAAAACACCCTTTCAAAGCTGAAAAAGCCTTCTGAAACCACCTTTTATATGGGAGCTATTCGAAAACACCGTCACTCACGAAACTTAGAAACCCCCTAATAAGTGTTGAAGCACACAACGCCTAATTACTAATTTACACCATTCTTAGCCAGGGATTAAATCCACAACTAAGAGACGTAGAAAGATTACACTTGCATATATAGGGCGAAAGCAATGCTATACTCCTTGGTGTATAAAAGGAGGTCCTAGGGCCTTGAGTTTGATATCAATTCTCAATTATCATCTATTATTTTTGATATCATCATAGCTTCAAGGTTTTGTAACCCTAATACTAGTTAGAGTATTCGTATTAATATATTGAAGCTTTTGTTTGTTAATCTGTGTGTTTATTAGAATTACTGTTTCATTGAAATTCTTCTTAGTATCATTGACTAGATTCTGCATAGTATTTGATATTCATAATTAAAGTTTTCTATCATAGTTGTTTTGGATTTATTCAATACAACTTAGCCTTATACAAGCTAAGCAAGATCTATTTTATTGGGATCAACAGCCATTGTTATAAAATGTCAAACATAATATTCACTTTCTAAGTAATAACAAAGACCTCTCATACTACGGTTGACAAATACATCTATTGAGAATGAGAGAGAAGCCAAAAGAGGCGGGAAAAGTAGTTAATTCTCATTACTTTAAACTGTGAACTTACAACACTATTTATAGACTTTAGGAGTCAAACTAGAAAAGTCAAACTAGCCTAAAACTATTACATGAAATGAATTAAGAAGCTAAGCTAAAACAGAATCAACTAGCTACTACACATTACATCTAAAAGATACATAGAATTGCAAATAAATTGAGCTTTATGAATCAAGTTGAACTTGGATTGTCTTTGCACTTTGACTCTTTGTTGAGTAAGACTGTTGACTTGATGAGCAGAGTTTGAGCTTGCCTTGTGTTGATCTCCTTTACCCCCCCCCCCCACCTATAAGTTGGCAATGTGTATGGATCACAGATGCCAAACTTTATGAGACAATTGAAATGTAGATCTTTGGGTAGACCTTTAGTCAATATGTTAGTTGTTTGTTTGCTAGAAGGAGTGAATTTAGGATTGATTTGGTGAGCTTTAATCTTATCTTTGACAAAGTGGCAATCAGTCTCTATATGTTTTGTCATGGCATGATGAATAGGATTAGAGGCTAGTGCTATAGCAGATGCGTTGTCACAATAGATTGGAACTGAATTGGGAAGTTGAACCTGTAAATCCTTGAATAAACATTAAAGCCATGTTATTT
The DNA here is from genome assembly GCA_026074375.1 of Tanacetum coccineum. NCBI lineage: Eukaryota > Viridiplantae > Streptophyta > Magnoliopsida > Asterales > Asteraceae > Tanacetum > Tanacetum coccineum. The sequence goes on from BQNB010029990.1 coordinate 30,479, forward strand.
CACAAGTACAATCTGCAAGTGCCCTGTATTCAGCTTCTATGGATGACCTAGACACTACTGATTGTTTCTTGGATGTCCAATATATAACAACCTGTAATTTTCATCAATGTAATTATCCATCTATTAAAATAGATGCACTATAATATCCATCTATTATATATATACCACCTTTATACAGGGAAATTTTTGCTTTATGTCATTATGCAACGTAACTTGCATCTCTAAAGTAAACGAGCTCATGAAACCTCCACTAATGCCATCTATATCTATGTTTATATCATGTAAACATCCTAATATGTCAAGTCTATATCTTAATATCATATTTACCAAGTACATTATCCATTTAACGTACCATTTACAATGTTATATCAAAATAGACTTTATCTGGTAACGTTTATATCAAAACCTTAATTATATGTAATGTATACCTATAAAATGAATGTGCAAGCCTTCAAGCATGTGTACAAGTGTACAATGTACAACTGTTGAATATCTTTTCCCTCCTAAATCAAGTTACAACTTTCTAAACCTTAATGTACAAGTCAGTAATGCAAGAAAGTCAAACTAGGTCATTTTACCTCCTAAATCACTTTAGTTTCTTACTATCACTTTAACACAAGGTACAAACACTTAATGCATGACTTCTAAACCCTTAAACTAAACCTTAAGTCATCAGATTTCTCGTGTTAAGGTGAGTTCATAGCCTCGCATTTTAAATCTTCTAATGTTTTCATAAACCTGCGAGGGGGATACATGCTATAAACTATGAATACTAGTGTTTTTCCAACTGTATGCTATCCTGATATATCATTGCCTAAGTCCTTACTTTTGCCATTAAGACCCCACTATCATGAACCGTTAATTACTTTTCAGAGTAAGCGCGAATGCTGTGAATAGATCTATTTGGGACTGAGCTTCCCCGTTGGTGTACCTATACTTTTTGGTAACCAAATGCACTTCATTTGAATCACTATGCGGGTGTTTGGCAAAGGCACCCGTTGGGGCAACTACTTGTGATTATTGATTATCTCAAGGTCTTAGTGTCATGAGCTTATGGCAATAATATTGTCTTTCATGATAATTATATTTGTTGCAATTATTACTCTTACGGGTGTATAACAACGTAACCTACTATTGATGACTTGTATTCAAACTGTTTAACATAAACCTATGAATTTCACTCAACCTTTGTGTTGACTTTTTAGTATGTTTATCTCAGGTATTTGAGCAACTTATGGCATGGAGTGGCACAGACTTGAAGATGGCTAAACTATTATCATTCAAACTTTATGTTTTCATGTAGATTTTGGGACCTCTATTTGTAAAAACTCTGATGAAATAATGAATGATAACTTATCTTTTAAAAACGTCTCTTTTGAGTCGTTTTCTATGATTATGACTGTTGTACTATGAAATAATACCCCAGATTAGCTTCCGCTGCTATATGTCAAAAATGGGGGTGTTATAGATTGGTATCAAGAGCCACGGTTATAGAGAACAAGGTTGAAACCTTAACTATAACTACTTTTCTTTTTCCATCCAAGAAAGTCCTCCGTGCCACTACATTTCTGGAATAGTATGTAAAGTACATAACTATTATACTATTATATAAATAACTTATGTTATTTACCACTGGGTTGTTAACAGAGCGATGTCTTCTCCCAGCCACCCTACTTCTAATATTGAGGATGCTTTTTCCTCTAACTTTCCGGACTATATCCCGGCTTCCCCGGACTATGTCCCAGCTTCACCAGGAAAAACTTATTCTAGCTCTTCAAATAACTCATTTGGTTTAGTTCCAATAGCTTCACCAACTCTTTCACTTTTTCATGATGACCCCTATATGAAGGTCATGCATGCATACTATGCTAAAGAATCACCTATTCCACCACCAACTATTGTGCCTCCATCTTCAATGCTATCTCCAATGTTTAATCCTCAAGAATTCTTTCTTCTTGAGGAATTATTGCCACTTAAGAAACGAGGTCGTGACCGATCATCCTCCTCTACTTCTACCCTACCTCAAGCATTTGAGATAGGAGAAAGCTCTTGTAAGACAAGTCTGGAATGTCACAAGGAGCAAATTGAGGAAATTTTGAATCACCTAGATGAACTCTCTCTCTCGACCGCATTGAGCACATAGAAGATAAAATAGAAGGTCTCGGAAATGGTCGGGTGATCATACAACAAGATTTTGACAATCTGGAAGCTAAACTCCGAGAGTCTCATACTCAAATTGCTAAACATCAAAGAAAGCAATTAGGAAATAACAGCAAGATTGCTCTAGCTCACTTCAGGATTGCTAATCTAGAACAAATCATCGAAGATATCCTGGTTCGTCACCAAGAAGATAAGGAAAGTCTTCTGAATGCAATCTATGAACACAAGAACAGCCTAGAAGGACCATCGGACTACAAGATTAGATACTAGTTATAGCTTTTAATAGATACTAGCCACGGGATATATGGTATAAATAACAACACTTGTCAAATTTTGACTATGTACAGTATAAAGGCAAGTCGTTCATGATATAATATTATGGTGATCCCGTTTCATATTCATCCTGTGTCCTATATTACATCTCCGTCTTCATCATTATGAATCATACCGTGACTTCTAATAAATCAGATGCTTGTTAGAATCCATATCAAATAAGTATTTATGATTTCAATATCACTATTGTTAAAAATGCTTAAAATTCATAAATAAGCATTGCATTTTAAGACTTGTGATATCATTCTTATTACGTGTTGTATTATGTTGATAGAATGTCTCCCAAAAGGACATCAACATCTGAAGCACCAGCCATGACCCAAGCTGCCATCAGGAAACTAGTTGCTGACAGTGTTACCGCTGCTCTGGAAGCACAAGCTGCAACAATGGAAAATGCTAACAATATCAATAGGAACACCAGAGAAAGAGAAGCTCCAGCAGCAAGAAAGTATAGCTATAAAGAGTTCATGAGCTACCAACCTATTAACCTCAAAGGTTCAGAAGGAGCTGTTGGACTTATCCGCTAGTTTGAGCGAACCGAATCAGTGTTTTCCCATAGCAACTGTACCGAAGACTGCAAGGTGAAGTTTGCTACTGGTACTTTAACTGAAGAAGCTCTATCCTGGTAGAATTCTTTTGCCCAACCTATTGGGATAGAAGAAGCTTACAAGATTACCTGGGTTGAATTCAAGAAACTTTTAATAAAGAAATAGTGTCCCCGAACTGAGGTCCAGAAGATAGAAGACGAATTTTACCATCTGACGGTGAAGGGGAATGATCACAAGACATGTGTAAGATGATTCCAGGAATTGGCAACCTTATGTCCCACTATGGTGCTAGATTCTGAGAAAATGATATAAGTTTTCATCGGGGGATTGCCTCAAAGTATTGAAGGGAATGTTATCGCCTCTAAACCTCAAACTCTAAAGTAAGCCATTAACATAGCCTAGAGGCTAATGGATCAGGTAACAAAGCACACTCCGATGCAAGTATCAAGTGATCACAAACGAAAGTTTGACGATAGAAGAACTTTCAACAACAACTACCGTAACACCAACACTAACAACCGCTACAATAATCACCAACCATAACAGAATAGAAGACAGGAAACCTTTAGGTCTTATGCCATCACTCCAACTGAAAACAATGGGTATATAGGAAATCGTCCCTTGTGTAATAAATGCACTCTGCATCACACATAACCTTGCACTGTTAAGTGTAATACTTGTAACAAGGTGGGCTATCTGACCAAGAACTATAGAAACAAGGGGCCAACCACTGGGAGAAATCTGTTACCAATGACAGTTACTTGTCATGCATGTGGAGAGAAAGGGCATTATGCAAATCAGTGTCGAAAGACCACCAACAACAATGCCTAGGGAAGAGCCTACATGTTGAGGGAGAGGAATGCTCACCAAGACCCGAACATAGTCACTGGTATGTTCCTTCTAAACCAACATCTAGCTAGAGTATTATTTGATTCTGGAGCCGATAAAAGCTTTGTATCCATATCTCTTGCCTCTAAGCTAAATATTCTACCCATTATAATAGATACCTTTTACAATATCGAAATGGTTGACGGAAACCTAGCAAGCACAAACACCGTTATTTAGGGTGCAACTCTGACTTTATTAACCCAACCTTTCAAAATTGATCTTATGCCGATCAAACTCGGTAGTTTCGACATAGTCATTGGTATGGATTTGTTATCCAAGTATCATTCTAGAATTATTTGTGATGAGAAAGTCATCCACATCCTAATCAACGGTGAAACTTTGATCATCCGAGGTAATCAAAGTAAAACCCGACTAAGTCTCATATCATGTATAAAAACTAAAAGATATATATCCCGAGGTTGTCAAGTTTTTGTAATCCAAGTAATGGAAAAGAAGTCAGACGAGAAAAGACTAGAAGATATCCCAGTAGTCAGAGAATTCCCAGAAGTTTTTCTTGAAGATCTACCTGGCCTTCCTCCCATTCGCCAAGTAGAATTCCAAATCGATTTAATTCCAGGAGCGGCACCGGTAGCCCGAGCACCTTATAGATTAACTCCTTCAAAAATGCAGGAACTATCTAACCAACTTTAAGAGTTAGCAGACCGATGTTTTATCCGACCAAGTACTTCTCCTTGGGGAGCTCCTGTCTTGTTTGTCAAAAAGAAAGACGGATCTTTCAGAATGTGTATCGATTACCGAGAGTTAAATAAACTTACCATAAAGAATCGTTACCCATTACCCAGGATTGATGACTTATTTGACCAACTTCAAGGTTCGAGTGTCTACTCAAAGATTGACTTAAGATCAGGCTATCATTAACTAAGAGTCAGGGATGAAGATATTCCCAAAACTGCTTTCAGAACAAGATACGGACACTATGAATTTCAAGTGATGCCATTTGGTTTAACTAACGCACCTGCTGTATTCATGGATCTTATAAACCATGTGTGTAAACCATACTTGGAAAAATTCGTAATAGTGTTCATCGATGATATTCTCATCTACTCTCGTAACATAGAAGAGCACGCAAATCATCTAAGAATAATCCTAGAATTACTCAAGAAAGAAAAGTTGTATGCCAAGTTCTCTAAGTGTGATTTCTGGATTCTCGTAATTTTCTTGGACACTTAAGTTGATATTCAGGAATTCATGTTGACCAGCTAAATTGAAGGCAAGTTAAAATTGGACATACTCCTTCTACACTCACAGAATTACGTCAATTTTTAGGACTTGGCTCGTGGGGATTAATTCCTGGGGATTTATCAAAGATTTATCGAAGATTCAAAGTCTTTGACAGAATTAACCCAGAAAGACAAGAAGTTTATCTGGGGGAGAGAAAACCAGAATCAGCTTCCAACTGCTAAAACAGAAGCTATGTGAAGCTCCAATCTTAGCATTACCAGAAGGAAATGATGATTTTGTTGTTTACTGTGATGCATCCCATCAAGGTCTGGGAGCGGTGTTAATGCAAAGAGAGAAGGTTATTGCATATGCATCCCGACAACTTAAGCCTAATGAAGAAAACTATACCACTCATGATCTTGAATTAGGAGCAGTAGTGTTCGCTCTTAAAATTTAGAGACACTATCTATATGGCACCAAATGTACTGTGTTCACTGATCATAAAAGTCTTCAGCATATCCTTGATCAGAAAGATTTGAACATGATACAACGTTGTTAGCTAGAATTGCTTGCAGATTACGATTGTGAAATTCGCTACCATCCTAGAAAGGAAAATGTCATAGCAGATGCCTTAAGCCAGAAGGAACAAATCAAGCCACTCCGAGTTAGATCATTAGTTATGACCATTCATCCAAACTTACCATCACAAATTCTCAAAGCTCAAATTGAAGCACTTAAAGAAGAAAACCTCTAAGCTGAGAACTTACGAGGAATGGACAAAGAATTTAAAATACGTCCTAATGGAACTCGTTGTATTAAAAACCGAAGTTGGTTACCACTCTTTGGTAATCTAGGAGATTTAATCATGCATGAGTCCCATAAATCAAAGTATTCCATTCACCCAGGTTCTGACAATATGTATTAGGATCTTAAGAAACTCTATTGGTGGCCAAACATGAAGGCAATCATCGCTAAATATGTTGGCAAATGTTTGACATGTTCTAGAGTTAAGGCAGAATGTCAGAAGCCATCTAGCTTATTGATACAACCAGAGATTCCTATGTGGAAGTGGGAGAGAATAACAATGGAATTCATCACAAAACTACCTAAAACTTCAAACGGACATGACACAATCTGGGTCATTGTCGATCACTTTACTAAATCCGCATATTTCATCCCTACCCGAGAGACAAATAGTATGGAAACCCTTACAAGATTGTACATACAAGAAATAGTCTCCCGGCATGTAGTGCCAATATCTATCATTTGGAATTGTGACAGTCGTTTCACGTCCAAATTCTGTCAATCATTACAAAGTGCTTTTGGGTACTCAATTAGACATGAGTACGGTATATCATCCTGAAACTGATGGATAAAGTGAAAGAACCATCCAAACACTCGAATACATGCTTCGAGCCTATGTTATAGATTTTAGAAAAGGATGGGAAAAACACTTACCATTAGTAGAATTTTCTTACAATAACAGTTACCATGCCAGTATTAAGGCAGTACCATTTGAGGCACTTTATGGTCGAAAGTGTAGATCACCTGTTTGCTGGGCCAAAGTTGGAGATGTTCAGCTTACGAGACCAGAAATAATCCATGAAATCACTAAAAAGATAGTGCAAATTCGACAACGCTTGTAAGCTGCAAGAGACCGGCAGAGAGGTTATGCTAATATAAGATGAAAGCCTTTAGAATTTCAAGTGGAGATCGTGTTATGTTAAAAGTATCACCTCGTAAAGGTGTCATCCGATTCAGAAAACGAGGAAAGCTTAACCCTCGGTACATAGGACCTTTCAAAATCCTTGAACGGATTGGCCCAGTGGCATATAAACTTGAGCTTCCTAAAGAGCTCAGTAATATCCATAGTACTTTCCACGTTTCTAATCTAAAGAAATGCTTATCTGACGAATCCCTTGTCATTCCAATAAAAGAGCTTCGGCTTGATGACAAACTCAACTTTGTGGAAGAACCAATGGAGATCATGGATTGAGAAGTCAAGCAACTAAAACAAAGTCGGATTCCTATAGTCAAAGTAAGATGGAACTCCAAAAGAGGACCATAATTTACATAGGAACGCGAAGATCAAATTCATGCCAAGTATCCACATCTGTTTTCAAACATCACTCCAGCATCCAACTAAATCTCGGGACGCGATTTCTTTTAAGGGAGGGAGACTATAACAACCCATAATTTTCATCAATGTAATTATCCATCTATTAAATTAGATGCACTGTAATATCCATCTATTATATATATACCACCATTTTACAGGGAAATTTTTGCTTTATCTCATTATGCAACGTAACTTGCATCTCTAAAGTAAACGAGCTCACGCAACCTCCACCAATGCCATCTATATCTATGTTTATATCATGTAAACATCCTAATATGTCAAGTCTATATCTTAATATCATTTTTACCAAGTACATTTTCCATTTAACGTACCATTTATAACGTTATACCAAAACAGACTTTATCCATTAACATTTATATCAAAACCCTAATTATATGTAATTTATACCTATAAAATGAATGTTCAAGCCTTCACGCATGTGTACAAGTGTACAATGCACAACATTTGAATATTTTTTCCCTCCTGAATCAAGTTATAACTTTCTAAACCTCAATGTACAAGTTAATAATGCAAGAAAGTCAAACTAGGTCATTTTACCTCTTAAATCACTTTAGTTTCTTACTACCACTTTAACACAAGGTACAAACACTTAATGCATGACTTCTAAACCCTAAACCTAAACCCTAAGTCATCCTAAAACCCTAATTTAAAACCCTAAACCCTAAACAAAACCCTAAAACCCTAATTTCACTTTAAAAATTAAACTAAACCCTAAACCTTGATCCTAAACCCTAAACCTTAATCCTATCCCTAATCCTAATATTAAACCTTAATCCTAAACCATAAACTATCCTTAATCCTAAACCTAACTGGATCTAAAAACCTAAAACCCTAAACCGTAACCAAACCAAACCCGACACCCCTTTATTTCTTTTTAACCTATTTTTAAACCAACCTAGCACCTCAAGCACCTCTATGACCTCACCACCATGTCACCAAGAAGACACCCAAGTACCTTACAAGCACCTCCATCACCTCCCTTGGCCACTAAGGCTTCTTGTCACCTCCTTGTAGCCGAACCCCCTCCAACAACTTCCACATTTCATAGCTATCCTCCTATCTTTCAAGACTCATCATACTAGCCTTCATTAGACATTACCTACAACCCTTGGTCCTTACTCCAAGTCCTAACCTTGGCCACCAAGTTTTTGATCCCTATAAATAGCCAAGACCCCCCATTCTTTCAAATTACACCTTAAATCTTCATCACACACTCAAATGGAGTTCTAGCGATTCCCTAGCAGTAGTAAAAGATCAAAAGAAGCCCCAAGATCATAATTGAAGCCATGAACCAAGAGAAAGAAGCCCATGAAGTCGTTACTAGGCATACGAACAAAAAAACGCTCATTCGACCCATTTTAGCTCAAGTAAGCTCAAAATCTTGTTCAAAAAATTCATAATCTATTTTAGAATATTCATAATACTCTTAAGATCATATATGAACTCTTGTTAAAGCCTTGAATCCTCAAACCCATGCATTTTTTATTAAAACCCTAAAAATGACCCGTTTTGATTTTATAGCTAACGAATCCTTTTTCTAAACTTTTGTTACGTTAGAACATCCTATTTTAGCTTATTCTAATAAGCTATAACCTGCAAATATCATTTGGAACCCTAAAATAAACTTGCATGGCTTTTTGGACTTGATTTGTAAATCATTTCCATGAAGGGGTATATATCGTAACTTTCTGAAATTTATAACTAGAGGTGGTGAAAATGTCATCATGAAAGTTATAACTATAAGGACCTATCTTGCCAAGTTTCAAAGTTAAAGGTTTAAATTATATATACTTTATATATAAAGGACTAAACTTGTAAAAGTTTATAAATCGAGGGTATATATTGCCATTTTTGCAAACTTAAAAATATAAAATATAATATTTTTATATAAATTATAAAAATATATATTAATATTATAAAACTCGATTTTATTAAAACCCGACACATTAATCGTTATTAATCATCGATCGACGCATTATAAAACAATTACGTTATATATTTAACGTAATTTATCATCGACTAACTTTTGAAGAAACTTAAAATTTTATCGTATCACGTTACTAGGGAGCTTCATGTGAGGAGTTTCATTTGGGTATACGTTTTGACGAGTTTGCTGGATTTACGATTTAAAGTGTCGTGGATCCTCAAACGTTTACTACATGACCTCTGAATTATGATGGCCCGAACAGTGATACAATATTTCCATAAATTAATAAATCAAAGTAATACGTTAAACTTTATAAATTTTGAAACATAAACCATCACACTAAGACTTGACATATTACCCCAGGTTGTGTGACAAGGCCGTTACTTTCACTTGATATACTTTTGCCATCAATCAGATTTCCCTTGTTAAGGTGAGTTCATAGCCTCGCATTTTAAATCTTCTATGTTTTCATAAACCTGCGAGGGGGATACATGCTATAAACTATGAATACGAGTATTTTTCCAACTGTATGCTATCCTGATATATTATTGCCTAAGTCCTTACATTTGCCATTAAGACCCCACTACCATGAACCGTTAATTACTTTTTGAAGTAAGCACAAATGCTATGAATAGATCTATTTGGGACTGAGCTTCCCCGTTAGTGTACCTATACTTTCTGGTAACCAAACATACTTAATTTGAATCACTATGCGGGTGTTTGGCAAAGGCACCCGTTGGGGCAACTACTTGTGATTATTGATTATCTCAAGGTCTCAGTGTCATGAGTTTAGGGCAATAATATTGTTTTTCATGATAATTGTATGTGTTGCAATCATTACACTTATGGGTGTATAACAACGTAACCCACTATTGATGACTTGTATTCAAACTGTTTACCATAAACCTATGAAGTTTACTCAACCATTGTGTTGATCTTTTTAGCATGTTTATCTTAGGTATTTGAGCAACTTATGGCATAGAGTGGCACAGACTTGAAGATGGCTAAACTATTATCATTCAAACTTTATGTTTTCATGTAGATTTTGGGACCTCTATTTGTAAAAACTCTGATGATATAATGAATGATAACTTATCTTTTAAAAATGTCTCTTTTGAGTCATTTTCTATGATTATGACTTTTGTACTATGAAATAATACCCCAGATTAGCTTCCGCTGCTATATGTCAAAAATGGGGGTGTTATACAAGAGATAAGGCAAGATCTTAGAAAAACTGCATAGCATGTGACTGATCTCCTAAAGATGGGACAAGCTGCCCAATCACTATCACAATAGGCTGAAAGTTGTAAGGGACTACCTTTAGGGAAGTATAATCCTTGTCCTGGACATAGCTTGATGTATCTGAGAACTTTTTAGAAAGCAGCTAAGTGAGTTGTTCTTGTTTGGTGAGAGAATTGACTGAGAGCCTGAGCTACAAAGGAAAGATCAGGCCTGGTAATGGTGAGGTAAATAAGCTTGCCAACTAAGGTCTATAGTGAGAAGGATCTGTAAGAGGGATTCCATCAGTAGCATTGAGTATCTTGATTAGATTCGTGGGAATAGTAGATGGTTTGTGGTTAAGTAAACCAGCACTTTGAAGAAGATCAAGGGCATACTTCCTTTGTGACATGACAAGACCTATGGAGTTTTGAAATATTTCAATGCCTAGATAATAATGTAGGGATCGAAGGTCTTTGATGCTGAAGGTGAGGTTGAGTTGTTGTTTGATGAGTTTGATCATAGCTGTATCATTGCCTGTTAAGAGAATATCATCCACATGAATGAGTAAAGCTGTGAAGCTTGAGCCTTTTGTAAGTGTGAAGAGAGAAGTGTCAAAATAACCAAACACTTTGAGAAAATCAGTAAGTTTAATGAACCATTGTCTGTTAGCTTGTTTGAGCCCATAAAGTGACTTCTTCAGTTTGCAAACTAAGTTAGGAGGAAGTTTCTTTGAGTAGCCTTAAGGAATTGTCATGTAAACTTCTTCATCCAAATTTCCATGTAAGAAAGCATTGTTGATATCTAATTGGAGAATGTCCAAGTTGTGGTGAGTAGCAACAACTATGAGAGCTCTAACTGAGACCATTTTGGCTACAGGTGCAAAGGATTCTTTATAGTCAATACATTCTTTTTTATTGAAGCCTTTAGCTACCACTCTGGCTTTGAATCTCTCTATGTCACCATATACTTTGAACTTGATTCTGAATACCCATTTTGATCCAATTGGTAGTTTTCCAGGTGGTAGTGTAGTGATGTCCCATGTGTGATTAGCTTCTAAAGCTAGAATTTCTTTGTTCATTGCTTCTATCCACCTAGGATCTTTTGATGCTTGTAAATATGTGTGTGGTTCAGAAATTTTGTTGGTGTTATTTATGAGATGTCTTAGTGATGGTGTGTGGATGTTTGAATAGTTTAGAAATTTAGTGTAATGGTGTTTTGTGATGTTGTAAATGAGAGATTGTAGGAGTTTGCATTGGTAGTCAGTGAGCTTTGTGGGTTGATGTTTTCTTCTGGTTGAGGTTCTTAGAGGTGGAATATGTGGTGGAGTTGGATTTTGTATATTGGATGAACTGGAAAAAGTAGATAAAGGAGTGTTTGGATGAGTTGTTGGGTGAGAAGGTGTGGTGTGTTCTGAGTTAGTAGGTGTAGTCTTAGGTTGAGTTGATGAGTGTGAGTTTGAATTTGTATGAGTTTTAGTGGTAGTGAATGTAAATGTGGGTGTTGGGAAGATTGGATAAGTTGTGGGTTCTATGATAGTTGGTGATGGTGAAGTATTGGATGGTGTTTGAGGTTTGGCAAAGGGAAACCCAGTCTCATCAAATAGAACATGTCTGCTAGTGATAGTTTTGTGAGTAATAGGGTCATATAGGACATATCCTTTTTTAGTGAATGAATATCCAACTAGGACAATTGGAATTGATCTTTTTGCCATTTTGTATGTACTGTGATGATGTACAAAAGCTCTAAAACCTATGGTTCTGAGGTGTTCAAGTGGAGGTGGTTGTTTGTAGAGTATTTCATAAGGGGATTTATCATTGATTGGTTTGGAAGGAAGTCTATTCATGAGATATGTTGCTGCTAGTAAACAGTATCCCGAAAAATGATTTGGAAAATGGGCTTGAAACTTGATTGCTCTTTCAATTTCTAATAGTTATCTATGTTTCCTTTCAGCTCTAGCATTTTGCTGAGGTGTGTTTGGGCATGTTTTTTGGTGTAAAATTCCATTGATGTTAAAGTACTCTGAAAGGTTTGAGTTTAGGAATTCAATGCCATTATCACTTCTAATGGTTTTGATAGTTGTTTGGAAGTGGTTTTGAACATAAGCACAAAAGGTTTTGACATTTGTAGTTGTGTGTGTTTTATTTGGCATTAAATATATCCATGTTGCCGTTAAATGATCATCAACAATTATGAGAGAATACTTGCATTTGTTTATTGTGGAATACTTGTAAGGTCCCGAAACATCAATGTGGACAAGGTCAAAAAGCTTAGCAGCATAGGAATAACTTGTTGAAAAAGGTAGACAATGTTGCTTTACTAAAGGACATACATCACAGACAGAAGTAGAATTACATTTGAATAAGTGTTCTAGTGATTTTATTTTCTTAAGAACAGTAAATGAAGAGTGTCCTAGTCTTGAGTTCCAAGTTGATGGGGTTGAGCTTGTTTGAAGAATGGTGGACTGATGGCTAGGACTTGATGGTGGTGGTGAGATGAAGTTGAGACCATCACAGAGGGTGCCATGTGTAATCCTCTTGTTCTGGTCTTGAAAGATACAATAGGATGCAGTAAGGATGAGTAAAATTGAAGTGCCATGTAGTAACTTACTAACTGAGATGATGTTATAGGTGAATGAGGGGATGTAAAAGACATTATGTAGTGTAATGTTAGCATTGATGATGATTGAGCCAGTTGTGTTTACTGAGACTGTTTGTCCATTGGGTAAGTTAACAAGCATAGGTGTAGTTAAGGTGTGGATATTGTGCATTATGGTTAAAGTGATTGAAATATGATCAGTGGCTCCACTATTAATTATCCAGGCATCAATAAGATTGGTGACTAGACTAGCAATGAATTTAGGAATTTTGAGGATTGTATTTGGGAAAATACCTTGAGAGGTGCTTCCTTGATTGTTTTACAGCATGAGTAGAACTTGATTGATTTGGTTTTGCAGCAGATCCATCCTTGCTGAAACATGTGTGTCACTTGGTTGAATTGCAGTTTGTGAAGTTTGTGCTTTGGGATCCTCTTGTCCTACAACCAGATTGACAATCCTTGCGGATTTTTTTACAGTCTTTGGTGGTTGGTATTTACCATGTAATGGGTGACCAACTAGATATCCCATAATCTTGTAGCATTCTTCCTGAAAATGTCCCTCTTTACCATAATTTCTACAGTATACTCCCTTCCTAAAGTTTCTTTTCCTTTCAGTAAGAGTGTTTGGGTTAAAACCATTTCTCCTGTTGTCTGAACTAGTGTTTGGATTAGGACTATTTTGTGGTCTTTGTGGATTGTATCTTGGAGTTGAACTGTTGAAACTGGTAGAAGGCCTAGAATGAGAAGTGTAGGTGTTGAAGATAGTGGAATTGGTAGATTTGATAGACAATCTTTCTCTTTGTTTCTCTTCTTGTCTGACCATGGTATAAGCTTTTGCTACAGATGGTAATGGTTGCATGAGTAGTATCTGCTCTTTGATGTTTGAATAACTCTCATCCAATCCCATTAAAAACTGAATCAATCTCTTTCTTTGATCCCTTTCACCATTTACCCTACCATTTTTACAATTGCAAACATAAACACACATGTATGGTGCTTCTAGTGCATCAAATTCATCCCAAAAACCTTTCAAATTTTGATAGTACACCTCAATTGTGCAATTTTTTTATTTTAATTGTACCATATCATTTGTGAGTTGAAAAGTTCTGTGACCATTAATTTTTGTATAGTGCTCTTGCAACTCAGACCATAACTTGGATGCTGAATTAATGAAATTCAAGTTGTTATTGATTTGTTCACTTACAGTGTTCAAGATCCATGATATCAACATATCATTGTTTATTTCCCAAATAGTCCTTAATTCAGACTCCATTGATGGTTCTAGAAATTGACCAGTCACAATCTTCGTCTTGTTCTTTGCATTCAATGCAATCATAAGTGACCTTTTCCAAGAACTATAATTGTCTGAGCCAGTTAACTTCTTTGAGATTAGTAATAAACCTGGATGATCAGTTTGATGTAGAAATAATGGATTATTTGAGTTGATTTCATCATTATCTGTGTTGTTTCGATTAGTGTTGCATCTCGCCATTTTCAAGATTTGAAAAATATGATCATGATCTGTGTTGTTGATTGATTTTGGTTATGAATTGACTTAGTAATTGTGTTGTTGATGTGATTTGAAAACGATTGATGGTGGTTTGATTCAAAATGGTGAAGTTATGGTGGTTTGTGGTGGTTAGTTGCGGTGGTGAAAGTTTGTTACGGTGGTGGGATTCTGTTATGAGTTTGTTATGTTTGTTAGAGGTGGTGGAATATGGTGGTGATGATGGTTGAGCCCTTATGGTGCTCTAATACCATATTGAGAATGAGAAAGAAGCCAAAAGAGGCGGGAAAAGTAGTTAATTCTCATTACTTCAAACTGTGAACTTACAACACTATTTATAGACTTTAGAAGTCAAACTAGCCTAAAACTGTTACATGAAATGAATTAAGAAGCTAAGCTAAAACATAATTAACTAGCTACTACACATTACATCTAAAAGCTACATAAAATTGCAAATAACTTGAGCTTTATGAATCAAGTTGAACTTGGATTGTCTTTACACTTTGACTCTTTATTGAGTGAGACTGTTGACTTGATGAGCAGAGTTTGAGCTTGCCTTGTGTTGATCTCCTTTAACATCAATAGAATATAATCCTCTCTATGATGTGGATAAGGGCTTCAATTTGACGCCGTCATCATTCCATGATATTGGTGATGTTGAGTTTCAAGACAATTGGGGCGAGTTTGGTATAAAACTTTATAGGTTGCAATTTCTAAATGGGCCAATTTTGGTAAACTTAAAAAAATAGGTTATGTAAGAGGTAAACTGGTCAAATAGAACCTCTATTGCTATTATCTCAAGATCTAGATTGTTATTCTTTCTATAATCCTGAAAAAGACAACGACAAAGTGAAAGTGGGTTAACCCTACCCAGGACATTCCGACCCCACATAAAATAAGTGACATGTTTCAATCAGAATCCGCCCGTTGTTGACCTGTTACCCAACCCATGACCGAACATCTTTCCACCTCAACACAATGTCTACAAACACTGGTTGATATTATTAGGTGATAAGTTAGTTGGCCCAAGCCCGTCTTGTGGGTTGGGTCCATTAGGGTTTCTTTATGTCTTGTACTCTATAAATAGTGGCAAAATAATAAATCATAACCCGCGGGGTTTTCATCATTCAACGGGTATTAGCTTATTTAGACTTTGGTCCTTTTTTGTGTTCTTATTTGGCAGGTATTTGGGTATACAAAAGATAGTTTTTGGTGGTCGGTCAATGGGCAACTAAGAAGAGGAAATGAAAAAACCCGGAAGACGGATACATCCTTTAAGATGTAAGATTTGTATGATCCACCAAGTTCATCTGTGGAGGTTGAATCAGGGCCAAGAATCGGGTCAACATGTGTAGTCAATGGGCACGTGAATGGCCTTGTACTACTAGTTTTTGGTCCCTCAACAAGGTAGACTAGGTTAGGCAAGTGATGGTTATCAGTTAGATGGTTTGTACAAATTAGCTTTATATATTTGTGTGTTATGCTTGTTATGTCCAATTCCTAGTCTTAACTTCATTTCTTTGTGGGCGCTTTTGCAATGGTTTGGACCCCGATGGATATGTCTCAGTTCTGTAAGGATGCAAATAACTATGTGGTAATTTCAACCCATATATTTACTAACAAACGGGTTGAATCAAAATCTTGTGTAAAAAGGAAACGGGTCAATTTTGGTTGAACTTTTTGAAGCCAATATAGGCCAGTTTCAGATACACACCCATTAACATGCTCACTTTGACCCGTAATAGAACATGGCTTATTTTCAGCAAACATGCTCGCTACTCAAGTTAGCGCATCTTTTTTACTTTTTACCCTCATGAATCATTTCCAAAACCATAAGTCTTAGTGGTAAATTATGAAAGTAAAGAGCTTCAATGTGGTGGTTTAAAATACAAAATACTAATCGTTCAAAATACAAAATTGCCAAGTGCCAAACGCTTTCCCCGTCTATAAAATCAACACCACCTCAATTCATTCCCTAACCATAATTTATTGTGAATTTAAAATTGTGTAACCAAAAGTTTTTTTTGGTGAAAAGAGTGAACTATATTAATAAGAATGATAAACATTTTACACATGATGGTTGTAGACATGCCTACAAACCATATTCAGAACAAGAAACCAAATCTAAAACAACGGATCAACTAAACTAGACAACAAAACTAAACCATCTCAGATATACCAAGATCTCTGATAACAATGATTTATTCCTCTGACGTTTATCCCAAACACCAGTGAAAACAGATAAACAGTTAGTCTACCTGAACTAGTTCACCAATTCACCAAATACCATTATTCCTTGACTACATTTCCTCATTCAAGAATCACCCAAACTACTCAACCTTCAACCACAGTAGGTTAGGCTATCAAGAACAAGGCATCATCAAGTAAATAATAGCACCCATTCACACTGATAGGGGGGCTCTACCTAAACTAGCTACATTTCCCTTACAAGTAATCTCAAAGAATCAACAGCAGCTACAACCTCACTGTTAAAACCAAGAGACCACTAGAAAGGGCATCATTAGCCAGGGAACACTCACCCCCAACCAGAATCACCTATCCTCCTATAGCAGAGCATTGAGAGGACCAAGAAGTGTCATCTTGCACCACTCTCTATTCCTCTCATCATGCCCTGCCCTCCCAAGACATTTACCCTTCACAATTTGAAAGCCTTCCTTATGGTACATTCCCCTGATTAGAAAACCAAATGACCCACAAAAACAACTATCCAGTCCCTCCCAAGGCCACACTGGATAGGTTAGATAGAATCAAAAGGACAAACTACCCAGAAGATACAAGCACTTTCACAATTGTAATGTCCTGAAGAAAACATCTTTGCTGACTTTTAGAGGAGCAAAGAGTATATAAGCAGTCCTGAGTACCACTTCAATCAAGTATATCTGTATTCATACCCATGTGAAACATTCACACAAAAACATACCAGCCAGCCCAGTAACCAGCCAATACTAGACCCACTTTGTCACATGATTCCACCCATCCTTACCAACTGGATTCCCCATTTTGCCTCCACTTCACTAACAGCACTTGAATCTTTCACTTTAAGTGTAAGAAGTTTACTTCTAACACTATTGATGATGATCTGTATTAGTCATTTGTTACTTATACTCTTCTGCTAAAAAATTCTAGAGTTCCTTTCAATCCATATATGATATACAGTATCAGCAATGCATAATCTTCTCACTATACTCCAGATGCTATTTTTGCCAGGGGAGATTAGAGAAACTGTGAAGACAATATTCCAGATCATTTAAGTTCCTCACATTTAACATCAACTGAATTTCTTCCCAAACCTTTTTTGAATATTCACATTCAAAAAATAAGTGTTTGTGAGAATCTTCAATTTGCAGACAAAAAGGGCATTTCCAGTCCTTATTAGGGTACCATTTTGATAATATGTCTTGAGTTACAAGCTTACCTTTAGATGCCATCCATAACTCAAAGGCATGCCTTGGGATATTATGTGGAAACCATATAACTTCCCACCAAAGCATTTTATCATTCAGGATCACTAAATACAATATGTCTTCGTATGCCCTCGCAAAGAACATACTTCGGACAGGTCGTTAGGCCAAAATAGATCTGTTATAATTGCATTAGCGTTCACCGGTTAGCGGTGATTAACGGTTCATGAAGGAAGGGCCACAACAATACACTCATAGCAACCGTTTCACATATAAAGATCACCTGTGTCGATTTCTTTAATACATGCATGTATCTCCCTCGCGGGTTTTTAAAACATAAAAAGATTTAATTGCGAGGCTATGAACTCACCGAGTAAAGAAGTAGTGATCAAGAAATCTCGACGAGAAAGATGAATGCTCTACAATCAACCGGACTATCAACAGTGGGGCGTAATTAAAAACATCATTAGACTATATAACTGATAGTAACCACGTAAGTAATTAAATACATATTTATATATATCGGCATGTAATCATATTCTACGTTTAAGAATCCATGCTAAAGAATCACCAAGAATGATACAACTATCATTTCTGAAATTTCGCCGGTTTTTACTAAATGTTCACAAGAGGTACTAAACGGCCGAGTCCGACGTTCTCCTTCTATATCCATACACCTATGTGTGTTGTTGAACTACTGTAGCATCCCCAAAAACTATGTCCAATTCTAACTATTTTTGAAAGATACAAAATCACAAAGTGTCCAAATTCGGATCTGCCGGGACATAGCAAAAGTTCGACCTGTTTAGACCTACTTATACAATCCAGAAAAATCTGAAAAAATTCAGTAAGATCACACACCTTATGAAGTTGCTACAGTTTAAATTTCGTCGAAAAATATTAAGTTTTGACCCGCCTGCTCACTGCATCTTTACAGCTCAGTTTCTGACTCTAAAACGCAGCCTTGACAACTCTTTTTGTAAAAATCGTTTGACTCACTTTTACTTATTGAAAATCGTTGAGGCCTAGTTCCTTAGAAAGTAGGTTCGTTGAAGTTAGTTTTAGACAATGGAAAATCAAGAAAATCTTTTAGTATGACCCCGATACGATGCTCGCAAGACGACGCTCAAAAAGCAAGTGCAAGAAAAAATTAAGATTTCGTTTTTCCAAACTTTCAAACGGGATTCTATTCGTTTTTAAGAGTTAAAACTCGGTTTTTATATCGAAACGACCATTGGAACGACCTCTATCATATTAGACCATAAAATCTCATATTCACAAAGTTGACTCGCTAAATTTTATCGCCAAATTTTCTGCCCTAATATTGGGTGTCTTTCAACCCTTTAAGCACACCACTTTAAACATCACAATACCTAACACTAACTATCTCCCTGTACTTAGACCATCACTCACCACAACACTAAAAATTATCATGCATTTAAGCCTAATGGATTCTTAAAACATAAGAATAGTCAATGCAGTATATAAAAAAAATTAAACTAGAAAAAAAACAAACAAACACACGTGCTAACCCAATGCCAAATCAAGTGAAATAAATTGTCATTCATAAGCAAACCCTAATTGGGGTGTGTGTTTTCGTTCGAGCCCCCCAAGAGGGGACAAGAGACACCCAAATCTTGATTTGATTTACCCAAAATTGTTCCAAAATACTTTACTTAATATCCTTGATGATCCCCTTGCACTTAATTTGATCTAAACCCCAAGATTAGAAATTTTTATGAAAATCAAAGATTTAAAAATCTTGTTGCATGGTAATTTCTAGTGATGATGGATGAGGAGGGTTTATTGTAGGGATGATTTTAGTTTAAGTGGAGAGTGCTTGGTAGGCGAATTTGTGGTGAAGATAGTGGTTTTTGGTAGCTTCTTGGTGTCGACAGCTTGAGATGAAGAGAATGGAGAGATTGAGCAAATGACTTTGTTTTATTTGTACTGTGTATGTGTGTGTCATGGTTTTATTAATAAAGGTGGAAGGTTTTTAGTTGATAAATTTATAAAATATGCTTGAGTGATTTTGGATCAAAATCAAAAGGGGTGTGTTTTGTGTGTTGGGCCGCCGGCCTAAGGGGATGGGGAGGGGGTTTATGGACTTAAATTTTTATTAACCAAGTTACATCAAGTAAACCCCGGCCCGATAACTAATTGGACTCGTTACTTTTTATAAAAACGCAAGTTTTGACTCGGTTTAAGTCTAATACAAATAAAAGGTGAAAAATAGTTAAATAAAATATAAATCTAAATGGTTTAAAGGACGGCATCGTAATTTCTCGATTGATATAACGGACTTATTAAATTATTAAACTCGCTGAGGGTTTCTAAAATCAGAAATATTTTACTTAGAAATCGATTGAGAAAGAAATAATAATCAATGATTTATTTATTAAAATAAGTTTGAAAAATTAACAGTTATGCGATAATTATTTTCACTTGAAAATAAAAGTCAAAAGTCGAGTCAACCCTAAAAGTCAAAGGGAAAAATAATTATTTAAACTTCTGAAAATTGATGGTTGTCACATTCTCCCCTTGGTGAGTAATAAAATACACTAATAAAATATACGATATATTACCACAAGAGCAATTAAGCCAATTCCCTCCATTGCAAAATCACTCTTAACAGATATATATATAATACATACACTAATATTATAACCTGGGTATCACCGGGGTCGTTTTCCAACGACTTGTGAAATTGAATCTTGCTTTAGCATGGATTTTGTGATTTGATAGGGAACAAAGTTGATTTGTTTTAACTACTACGAAAGTTTTAAAAAGTAAACAAGTACTAACAATTAAGCATAAGATTAATTACTGTGAAACACTCAACATTAACACTAAAAGAAAGGTCTACTAAAACTTAAGGCCAAAACCTAAATTCTACAAAATTTAAACCTAATTTTATTTTTCCTTTTAAAATGTATTCTGGTTAACTAATAACGGAGTTTAAGAAAAAGCACATAGATAGAAAGAAACCGTCTTTAAAAATGTGAATTTTTGCAAATAGGACTCGAAAGTGAAACTAATTTTCCTACAAACTTTATAATAAAAGAATATTTATATACAAACTATTTTTTTTTTCTGATTATTTTTCTTTTTTTGTGATTTTTACAAGTTTTTAAAGGAAATAAAAGTAAATAATACTAAACTAATATTAACAAATTCTAGAAAAAAAAGACAGAAAAATAACTTATTTATATGAATCCTAGAAAAATAAGCCGAAGTCGTAGCTTATACATAAGCCACGAGATAAGCTTGACAAGCTTATTTGGCTTTATATGGCCAATATGTGTATAAGTTTTTAATGAAAGGAAAAGGTAACGGATGAGCTAATGTAGCAAAGTGTTAATGCGTGTGTGTTGTGTGTGGGAGGTCGTAGGTTCAAGTCTAGCAAACCCCTTTTTTTTCTTTTTTATTTTTTAACTTTTAACAAAAACTAAATATCCAAACTTATTAAAAACTTGATTTTAAACAACTTTAAAACTCTGAAAAAGCTTATGAATAAGCTGTCACAGAAACTAAAGGTTTGAGCTCAGTTTTTGCTTAATTCTACTTAACCACTTGTAAAAGCTCAAAGTAAAGATCAATTGCGAAATAAAAGATGCTTAAAATCCCTTGAGATGTTGCTTAAGTAATTTTATAAGCTAGATCATTTAACACTTTATGTTAACTGAATTCGAAATCAAAACTGCATTGATTACTCAGAATAAACTGTCTTAAAGCATAAACTTCTAATAAGCTACAATCCTTATTAAGCTAAGCTGGCTCCTGAGCTTTTACAAACTAGCTAAACTACTTATAAGCTACTATTCTAGTTTATAAAATCTAAACCTATAAGCAAGAAATCTAAATTTAAAATATTAAGCTAACTCTACTGTTTTTGGTCTTTTTAAGAATTTTATGAACTTTTTGACAGCAAATTTAACAAAGAAGATTAAACTAGAAAATGCAAACCTAGACTCAATCTAAAATAA
This sequence comes from Tanacetum coccineum, assembly GCA_026074375.1. Classification (NCBI taxonomy): domain Eukaryota; kingdom Viridiplantae; phylum Streptophyta; class Magnoliopsida; order Asterales; family Asteraceae; genus Tanacetum; species Tanacetum coccineum. The sequence goes on from BQNB010029990.1 coordinate 52,388, forward strand.
GTATATGAAACTCTCCAAATTGCTACTAAGTTTGATAAGCTAAATCCTACAATTACTAATCTAAATTAATCCAAGTAGTCAGCAGTAGTAACTGAGGTTACTACTGCCTATGCAACTAATGAAAAGGGCAAGGAACAAATGCATGTATCCTAGAGGGGTTACTTGCACTTAGATACTCTTGTTGAGTGTGTACAAACACAAAACAAGCAAGAACCAAGCCTTAGATGGCTTGGTTCAAAATTTGCACAAGTGAAAATTAAAAGAAAAAAAAATCCCCTGGTGCAGGAAGGCTAAAAATAAGCTCAAACTCTTTTAATTTTAAAAACTAACTTGAGAAAACTCTTTTCCTAATGTTTTTAAATGAAATCAAATGTCTTAAAGACAAATTGCACAAAAACATTAGAGACTTTTGATAGTCAAATAACCCTTATGCCAAACACTCCTTAATACATTTACAGTTTTGATTTAACTAATGATTTTGAATTCTATTTAACAAAACCTCATTACCAGATAAAAACTAGATTATAATATCCCTAACAAACATAAATCAATAACCCACTTAAGCTAAATCTAAGAATCTAGGCTATGCATACTTAAAATTTTTTTGGTTTTATGACAGCTAGCAACATACTAAAATCAATAATACTTAAACTAAAACAAGATGATGAATAAGCACTAATTAACATTATAAATCACAAATAAGCAATAAGAAAGCAGATAAGCACAATTAATAAGCAAATAAGCAAATTTAAGCTATTTAAGCAATTGTTAAGCTAAAATTATACGGACAAGGAGATAATTAAAGGAAGACTTACTTGAAGCTTTAGCTAAACAAAAGCTATATATGCCCTTTAGAGCTTATCTACTAGCTCTGGCTTATTATTATAAGCCAGTAATAAATTCCATGAGAGTTCATTCCATATTTGCTCCATTCTTAGCTTTTAATCAAACATTACAAGGTATTAAACTAGTTTTATGATTTAAGTAGATTTAGACTGAATTAAGCTCAATTTCAGCTTAGAGACTGAAAGAGCTGAACAAGAGCTTTTAGGAGCTTATGAGTAACAATAGCTTAATATTTGATAGTTAAATGAGAGCTTATAAGGGAATTAAAGAGTTATGGACACAATAAAAACTGAAAATTTCATTAACAAAAGAAACTGATTACATTACTTTAAAAAGAAATTACAAAACATTTAAAGAAAATTACATTTAGCCAAAATGAAATTTTAAGCTACCTTAAAAGCTACTAAAAACTAGATGGTGTGTGTGTGATAGTGAGGCTATTTATAGCCTATTGATGAACATTCTAGGCCTGCCTTCTTGCCCACGCTTCTTCTAATCTTCACCATCCATTTCTTTAATCATTGGATCAATGATCTCATCCGTTGGATCAAGTGTGGACACTCAAGGATTTCCAAGCTGTCATACTTGATGTGACAGCTTGTGCTACTTCTCTGAGTGATCCAAGAGTAAAACCCACCTCACCTTGTGCTTTCTTCCATAGCCACGTGGCTTTGATGCTTAAGTGATCAATTAGAGCCCTTGATTTGACATAATTAACCCTGCCATTGTGTTGTAGAGCCTCTGAATTGTCGTCCTTGACCTTTAATTTTGAATAGCCCTTTGTTTTAACCTGTGGGTAACTCGGGACGATGAATGAACAGTATTTGTTCATTCCAGCTTGTTTTAACTGAAAGAGGGGTAAAAGTCGTTTAAACTTTGGACTATTTGCAAATTTAGTCCTTGTGTTTGGTTTATAAAGGAGTAAGGTATAAAAGGACTTTCATAATTGACAGAAATGGTCCTTGTGGTTTTATAAAAGGGTATTGGGCTAAGGATTTGGGTTTTGGATCCGGGTATGGCCCATTTAGGCTTAGGGACCATTTGTGTAACTTTTGAACTTTGAGGGATTGTTTGGGTAACATTAGGGTTTTTATCTTTTTATGGTTGACTTCTGTTGACCAAAGTTTGACCAATTTGACTAAAGGTTGACTTTTTCTGGTTTTGGCTTTGCATCTTTGGCTCTTTTGTACTCTTCTGTTTCTCGTGCCCGTGTTTGCCCGTTTTTGACGGTTTTCTTGTGATTTTTGTCTTATCCGTACCTGCACACATAAAACACAAAAACAAGCATATCTTTGCCAATTTTAGTTTGTTTTAGGTGTAATTGGGCTATTTTAAGTACAAACGGATATGTGTATTTTACACTTATCACCCCTCCTTTAGGAAGCGACGTCCCGATGCTTAATCGCTTTATTCGTCCCAATTTTACTTGCAGTGAGTGAAAGATGTCATTCTCGAATGAATTCACATGTTCTCACATTATGGCCACACGACCACGGCCGTTTTTGGAAAATTTTCAAAACGACGATCAATTCAAAAATCATCGGTGATCACACCGATCAAATCAAATCACATATCGACCAACGGGTCTCGCTAAAAGAGATCACGTCATTATAAAATCGTCTGAAGTGAACATAACTCCATCGAATGCGTTACAACATTATTCAAAACAAGACGCTTATCATCAAGCGTATAGAATCACATAATTGCATGCTCGCTAACCGACAAGCCATGCAAATTGAAAGAAAGCGCACTTATGCGGAAATCACTTAGAGTATACATAACTCTATCGAAAGCACTACGGCATTAATCGAAACAAGGTACTTATCATTAAGCACATATAATCACATAACGACATGCTTGCTAAATAGCCAAGCCATGCCAAATCAATCAGTTCAATCACGTTAACTCATGCTTGCTAAATAGCCAAGCCATGATTAACAACAATCTTCGACTTAATTCCAGCTAAGTGATTGCGGGTTTTCACACTGTATATATATAATATATAATAAAATATAAAATATATATGTAAGTCTAAAAATCAACAAGAGCAATGA